>SDEE01000355.1:0-49236 GCA_004126415.1 Candolleomyces aberdarensis
ATATCCTTCCTCAAGGGCTGCCCCAGTCTCACTCAATTTCATCTGTCCATGCCAGCGCCTTTCACCGCCGATTCGGAATCCGTCCTTCCAGACTCCGATGCACCCAAAGATGTCGTGCTCCCTTCACTCACCCGACTCGAACTCCACACCCCTTTCTTTAGAATTTGCCACTTCCTCATCCGCCTTTCCTTGCCCGCTGTGCAAAAAATCCATCTGTCCATGGATATGTATACATCGTCCAGTGAGGAACCCGGCATCCAACACATCGTCAAGCAGCTCATCATCCCGTCGTTATCCTCCAACGGGAACCGATTGGATGTCCGTGTCTCGGACGGCACGAGGTTAGTTGTCATCGGATTCTCCCCTCTACAGGACTATACTCCTGGCGAGAATTACTTGTCAGATTTTATAAGTCTGGCAATCACTACACCGGAGGGTCGACACAGGCTGGCCGGGGCTACACAATACCTCCCTGACATTTGGACAGAGTTGACTGCGGTAGCGCCATCGATCACTTCTCTGTGCGCATCCATGTGCCCTGAAGACAGTGGGTACCGAGAGTTTGAAGCGTTCCTCAGCCAGGCAACCTCTCTCAACACTCTCTTCAACCCGGGCATTACAATGCTGGTCAGCTTAGCCAAGAGCAGAGGACCCCCTCTGCTGGCACTGGAGAAGGTGGTGTACTCGCCTCACCTTTCGGTTAATCTGAACTTGGGTTTACGAGACCTCACAATTCTAACCTCCTTGCGGGTTTTCGCACTGGAGAGAAGACAAAAAGGACGCCCCATCAAGCCTATAGAAATTCACTTTCCCAAGGAGCAGGAAACTCAGTTGAGCAGCGAAGTGCGGGCACTTATCGAGAACGACAGAATTGGGGAAATTGTCTTTGACTGACCTCTGTTGATCACTCCCGCACATTTGTGTTCATCGAGATACAATCAAATTTGCCCGTGGTTTCTGGCTGAGGGGGAATAAATTTACAAGTAAGATGGTTGAACACATGTACGCAAAATCTCACGTCAAGTTCCCTCTCTTTTCTCGAATCTGTGTATCTACCGTCTCCTTCTATTGGCCATCGTATTCCTTACTTCTCGCCTCTCTCTGCTAGATCTTTTCGGTCTTGATCCTTGCTTTTTTTGCTTACTACATATATCATATCCCTATGGACGGTGTTAATCTCCTGCTTATTTGTACACATGTCGCGAGGCTGGATTGCACCTTTAAATATTCGCTGTCAACCTTTTTCGTCTGTGATTGCCCTGGGAACACACATTCCAAGGTGGCAGCGACGTATCTCAATCCATGATCAGTCGAACGACCATGAAAGAGCGTCTGAAAGCAAAGCTTTCTCGAATTTTCGGCACACGGGAAGAACCTGCAACTACAGACTCACTTCCTCGTCCTAACAACTCGAAGGAATCCTCACCCATCGAAGTACTACCAGATGAACTGCTCACTTCCATCTTCCTCTTCAATGCCGAGCGCACCCCTCCCTCATTTTTTGACGTTCTTTCCATCTCACACGTCTGCTCCCATTGGAGAACGATCGCTTTAGGTTGCGCAGAGCTATGGAGACAATACGCATTCTTGCACAACCACAATGGCTCGAGAGGGGAAGACTTTTCCAATACATTGCTCAAGAGATGTGGAGATCTTACCCTGGACGTCGGATGGGAGCGAATTTCAAACAAATATTTCGCATCCTTCTACTTGGCCAAACAGCACTCAACGCTGGAGCTCGAGTGCGACAACATGCACCGTTTTCGCTCATATTCCGCACTTGTCTCCGGCTACCATGTCAAGAAGATGACACCCTTTCTCAAGAATGCCCCGCCCATCCAAACCATCGAGGAGCTTACATTGGACACCGGTAACCAATTCTTGCGCAGGGATTTCCCCCACGAGATCTTCAATAAAGAGGTTCCTTTTCTGAGGACGGTCACTCTTCGTTCATGCTGGCTGGATCTCAGTTGGATGCGGATGGACAACCTTCAAACCCTCTCAGTTACGGTTGCACCCCACTCTTTACCATGGTCCGCAAATGCGTGGATGTCCTTCCTCAAGGGCTGCCCCAGTCTCACTCAGTTTTATCTGGACATGCCAACACCTTTCACCGCCGATTCGGAATCCGTCCTTCCAGACTCCGATGCACCCAAAGATGTCGTGCTCCCTTCACTCACCCGACTCGAACTCCACACCCCATTCTTTAGAATCTGCCACTTCCTCATCCGCCTTTCCTTGCCCGCTGTACAGGAAATCCATCTGTCCATGGATATGTATACATCGTCCAGCGAGGGACCTGGCATCCAACACATTGTCAAGCAGMTCATCATCCCCGTCACCGACGCCACCCCAGACGAGTTCGCGAAATTTGCCTGGGTGCTTCACAACCCGTAAGTAGGTTGGGTGTATATTGTTTGTGTTCCTGCCAACCAAGACAATTGCCAGGCTCTACGACGATTATTCGGCTGCAACCCTGGAAGATTGGTTCACGGTCCTCCGCCTTGCAGACAAGTGGGGGTTCAGTGGCATGAAAGCGATGGCCCAGCGCCGCATCCACCCCCGTGCTGAACAAGAAATCCCCAACATATTGGATCGTCTTTGCAAGTACGAGTCGTACAACCTCCCCGCCGACGTCATACAAGAGCTCTACATCCAGCTTTGCACCCAGGAGGGGGGTCTATCCGATGACGAACTAGATCGGCTAGACAACCTCCCGCGAGGACGTATGGGTCGCCAGGTTCAGCGAGGCCGCGAAGCCTACTATAAGGCACGGACGGAGAGTAGAGGCGAAGAACTGACCCATTCTCAGAAGATGGCAATCGTCGTTGGTGTTCTCGGCTCAGCTGGCAATGGGCAACCATCTACCGCCTCCATCACCTCCAACGCTAACGGTGCGTCCTGAGCCGTCGTTCTCTGCTCCCTTTCACCCTCATGCCTAATTTATCATTACGCAGACTCCCAATCGACAGGCCAGGGATCTTCCACCGCCTCGAACTCCAGCACCACGACCTCCGCCACCAACCCCGAATCCCAGACTTCCACCGCAAATGAGACACCAACTGACAGTACTTCCAGCAATACTCCGAATAGCAGCGCCAACCCGAACGACGGAGACTCCTCCAACCGTAACAACAACCGTACCCCCAAGAACACCCAGGGAGGTGATAAAACCAGAGCGTCCGGGGGTGCGTCCCGTAGCAGGCCTACTTAATCAAACCTGATGCCCCCCCCAACTATCTTTTTTACTGTATAGCCCTCACTGATCGCAAACATGGCGGCGGTCTCCCAATGTCTGCTATTATCTCTGGAATAATCTACCTCAATTTCGTGTACTTCTGGAAGTTGTTGTGATGGGACAACTCTTGTACTACATCTTATATCTGCGTTTGAAAGAAATGAATGGGCTTCCCTCAATTGGATCAACCGACTTCAGCTTATGATTATAGTGCCCATGAATATGGTGAATAGACGTTAGTAACTAGGAGAGATCGAGGTGAGCGGAACTCCAGCGCTCCAGCTTTCATGCTCGAAACCCCGTTCCTTCATCTCCAGTGCGTATTGGAAGTGTCGGATGCGGGTCAGCGACAAGTTCCCCAGGTCGATTCTGTGGTTGAACGGAATAGCTTGAGGCGTCTCAGTTCTCGCTGGCGTACTGCACTCCGTTGCCGAGCCTTCGCTGGATAGATGGACGCGGAAAGTCGGTCTGTCGTTCGTCTTGCCCGGCCATGTTTCGCGTTATTACTTGCTAACCCACTGCTGCAGCTCAGTTGTTATCGGGGATACGATCTCGCGATAACCAGGTCAGGGAGAAGTTGATTTCGAGGCTGGTTAAGCTTCCGGTGGACTCGAATGCCCAGGTGAAGCTCCTGCCGGAGTTAGACATCAGAGAACCTCTTTCGGAGATGGAACCAAGATAATGGAATACTGTCAACATCATCAGCATAAGCAACGAACACCAGAATCTGGACCGCGATTTGTATTCATACGTCAATGGGCTCGGTAATTTCGACGTGTTGATAGTTAGGGAGAGCAAGGCAAGTAGAATGCCGGTTCATGTAGATTTTGCGGTCCGTTAAGGATCCCATTCTCCACGAGCAGCCGGCAAAAGACGGCGCATTGGTGCAACCTGACACATTATTACAGTAAATGGTAAGTAAAACAAAGGGTATATCTAGTTTCAACATGTTAGGCCATAACGTTGTCCCACCTCCGTCACACAAGCGCACACCACATCTCCATCCTCGCTTCCTTCACAGAATTGGCCCAACCAGGGAATTGTGCTCTAGGATACAACCCAACGATATCAGCAGCTTTAATGCTCGAAAACCATTCTTTCATCTCCGGTGCAGGCGCCGTATACACCCAATCGTTCAGATGCGTGCGCCAATCGGAGTCAGCGCACACATTACGCTGCACCAACATCCGCATCCGTCTTTGTTCATCGACAGACTGGGTGAGGCCTTGGTGTACGACACCAGCTTCAAACCAGGTATCCGACCCTGAATACTTTCCATGGTTTTCCGGTTCGCTGCTGAAGCCTGTCAGGAGAGCAAGTCGTTAGACGTACCTCACAATAAGTGCAGATTTATGAAAGGGAGCGCTTCATACCTTGGTCATGCGAAATAGTTCGGAACGAGACACGGCGTACAGGACCTGACGCAGTCAAAGAGACATACGCTTGATCTTGAGTGGTTTCGCGCACAACGACCTCGTCTTCCCGTCGAGCATTCATCTTGACCCAATGTTCGCCATAATCCATAATAACGAGGGCGATCCCACGCGGGAGGCCAAGGGACCGCGTTAAGATGGAGTAGACCTGCCACACGTCGGAGGGACTGGACGATGTCGATTCCGTTCGAACAAGCGAATTTTGGAGAAGCTGAATGAGCTGTGGATACCATGGTTTTCCCTGTGCCCATCCCAGCTCTTCCGCAGACACATTATCCAAGGCTTCAACGGCCGGCCGTTGCTGGATTTTCGACAGAAGATACATGATAATATCGTCATTCCGGAGCTCTAGAGCTTGCTGTAGAGCCGTTTTCCCTGACGGCGCCTTCAGCCTCAAATCACATCCACTCTCTACCACAAGCTTCACCGTGTCCAGAGACACACTATGCACCGCCCACTGCAACGCCCTGATACCCTTGTCCTCTCCACCGCAAACCTGGGCGCCCGCATCGATTAAAGCCTTCATCATCTTGGCATTCCCCCAATACGCAGGAGAATGGAGAAGTGGGGAACTAAATTTCGAGTGATTGTCGATATACCTCGCCCCAAGGTCGATATCTGCCCCTTCCCCAATCAACAAACGCGTTGATTCAAAATTGCTGAGATAAACAGCGTAGTAGAGTGGCCGGATCTCGTTCCAGAGCTGCGTACTGCACGCCTTGTCGATATCAGCACCCAAACGCAGTAGGCACTGTATCATCGCGGTATCGTTCTGGCCTACCGCGATAATAAGTGGTGTTCCATAACTGCCGATGGGTTCATCGAGCCAATCTGGATGTTGAGTGACGAAACGTTCGACCGTCGTTGTCAATCCACAAAGGACGGGATAATAAAGCGGACAGAGGTCGGGGTCGTACGCCTTGATAACGTGGGTCATGTTCTGCGACTGTTCGAGGGGTTCTGAATGTAGTCGGACTTGAAGGAAGGTGCGATAGTTTCCTCGATAGTCGGAGTGGAGGAGGAGCTGTTCGGTCAAGCTGTAAACATGGTCCGAGGCTACGTCATCGTCATCCAAGAGGATGAGCTGGTCATTGCCTCGATCTCCACGTGCCCGTGCCAGACTGAGGGCCTTCGCATGTTCTGTCCAATATCCTGCCGAATACTCCAACAGCTTGGCCTCGTGCCGAGGACGTGGCACAGCGCGAGGCAGTTCGCGTTGGAAATCTTGATAGGAAAGATAGGTGAGCGTCGCTACAGCCAACTTTTCTTCCGCCAATGCCTTTCTGATGTGAAAGTGAGAGACGTCCACATTCTGGCTAATCCAATCCGAGGTCAGGAATTCCTACGAATCGTGCAATTAATATATAACAGTACACGACTTCATATGTATGGCCTACCTTGACTGAGAAATGCGACAACGAAAAGCGGTCCGTTCGTTCGTCGTGCGCGACCAAGCTTCCACAAATTTCTATGAGCTCCGTCTCCCTCAGAATGGGGAGCTTCGTCGGCAGCTTCATTGAAGTCGGTGTGACCGAAAGCGATTCTACCACTTCTCCAAGGCTAAGCACCCGCTTCGCCGTTGCGAGCCACAAGAACGTATGGATAGCAAGCTTCACATCTTCTTGACGTTCTATCTGTTTCAAGATCCTTGCGTACGTGCTGTTCAAATCTGTTGGAAGGTCCGCCAGCACCGCTTGAATGGATTCTTCCGAGCGACACCGTTGGATTTGATCAAGCTGAGACCGAACTAGTTGAAAGCTGTCAAATAGGTGGGTCAGGCGATTTTCAAAGCGGATACGCACAAATCGGACACTTACAATGTCGCCCTCTGCAAAATAACGGTGATAATTTCCGTTCGCAACGGATCCTGAATCTTCTTCAGCCTTCTCTGGGTCTGGAAACACCCGTTGACATATGAATACAGATCGCGATTGAGGTTCTGGTGTTCGTCACTGAGGCTGATGATGTTGACAGTATTCTGGTATTTGGGCTCCGGCTCGGAAAGCAGGAGCTCCCGAATATCTAGCTCCGGCCTACTAGAGAGCAAGAGCTTCACCCGGCCATTCGAGTCCACCGGAAGCTTAACAAGCCGCGAAATCAGCTTCTCCCTGACCTGAATATCGCATTCGTCGAGTGCATCGAGAATGATGGTCGCTTTGTCGTAGAAAGCACTAGCTTGCAGGATCTTGCCCATCAGGTCGTCCAAGTCGGAAGGCACACCCTGTCCTAGGTTCATTCTTCTTTCGAACTCCTTCAACATATCTTCGGCCTTGTCCATTTGTTGAGATAGAAGTTGGACCAAGATGGATCGAAGGATGGCAGAACCATTGGTCGTTTCGGGCTCATCGAAATGGCAATACAGGAATGCGCTTCCAACGTTGCCCTTCTTTGCTTTGTCCGCGAGAATGGCATCCCCGATGATCATGGAACTAACAAAGTGTAAGCAAGAGTAACACGAACCATCGTCGAGCAAGAACGATGCGTACATCAAGACCGATTTTCCGCACCCATCTTTTGGCGAAAGTGAGTAACTGAGTAGATTCATATGAGAAACGCATCTCACGTATTCCGTTCAACCACAAAACCGACCCAGGAAACTTGTCACTGACCCACATCCTGTACTGCAGATTCTTCAACATCCACGTTCCAGTATCGTGCTGCCGCAGTTGCCACAGTATTTCATGTCTCTTATAGAACTCGATGGTCGATAACCAGCGAAGCACCTTGGAATACTTGCTGGTCCGCTCCGCCTCTCGAAGCTCCGCAACGCCCGCACTATATCCATAGTTAGTTATTAAGACTGAGTTTCGTTTTGTAGAAACGGACGGGAACGCACTTTGTATCAATGTTAACAGCGAGAATAAATTGACCCGAGTATCGTTGAACCACACCGAGGTAGCTCTGGATGCCCGTCTCCGTCAAAGGCCACAATAGCCTTCGTACATGGCGCCAGAACCTCCACCGCCCTTTCCCTTTCTTCGGCGTTGAGCGCTTCCGTATATCGTTCAACAAGCCCTCGAGCTCATCCTGACAACGTTTCAAAGGACCTTTCGGATTGGCCAGGTGCGCGTATGAGGCATCCGGCTGTCGTTTGATCAGCTTCACCAGATTCTCCAAATTCTCCTGGATGAGCCCAAGCTCTGCATGAAGCTCGTCGAGCGCTTTAGGATAATTCCTGACACTCTTCTGGTATTCACCAATAGCCAAAGTGAGTTTCAACGCAAAATCGACGAAAGCGATGCAGGACGCAGCAACTTCCATGAGCAGGGATAGGAGTCTTCGACAGGGGACAACAAGGAGGATTGGAAGAACTTGAAGCGCCAGAGGGCTGCTACCACCCTGCTCGCAGCACACAGAACGGCAAGGCAAACCAAAGCATCCATAACATTCCTGACGCTGGAGAGTTTTGGCAGAACCTTCGTTGACATATCGCACCTTTTTAAGAAACAATATAGACCTAACGTTACGTCTCTGTCATGGACGAGGGGCCGTTGGAGAGGTTCCTTTCCAGAGCGTCGGAAATGCCGTTTGTGATTAGGTGACCAATTCAACGATCGTCAAATTGACTGCCCCATGGCACGGCGCAGCACCGAGAACCCCTATCCGTTAAATGGTCTAGTCAACAACTACATCATTGTTGGAGATTCAATTCGGCAAACCCACCGTTTCAAGGCACTGAACCAAAGGCCTGGCCCTTGGGGGACTCGCCAAAACCAGTAGATCAGAGACGAAAAGGCCTTGCCGTCAAAGGATTGAATGCCAATGACTTCGTGTGACATCCGGTGACCAACTGCTGACAGTGGTCGTGGAAGCATTATCAAGACCTGTAGGCGGTCGCAATTCTGAAGGTAAGGTATCGACAAGCCTTGTTCGCAGTCACGGCATTGCGACTGCGTGGCCATGGACAGTTCAGAGAAAGTGAGAAGATTGTGTTCCTTCCGAGTTGAGCAGCCTTCTCCTGTGCCTCAAGGCGTCTTTGGCGCCCACTGGTGGTGCCGTGGCGTCTCCGGAGATTCGGAGAGACCTGGACACTGGTCGCGAGTATCTGTTAGTCTAATCCTCGAAAGGACCGGAGAATGCGGGGGATGTGGAGAGAGAGAAAGAAAATCCAAGTACACCGGTGTGACATCACAAAACGTCACGCGTATTAGGAACACCCATTCAGATCCCTCGCCTCTCCCTTGTGGTAGGAGGAAAAAGCTGGAAAGATGGCAGATACCTCTGAGACCTGAGAAAATAATATGGTTCCTTCATTTTCCTTCAACCTACCTACTTAACTACCTACCTAAACTGAGTCACAAAAAATCGAAATAAAATTAAGAACCACAGCACCCAGGATTCCCGCGTGGTCCCCCACCGTGGTACTAACTAGGCGGCACTCTGGTTAACTGCGCAGATCGGACGGGATGCGGTGCTTTCAGAGTCCTATGGCCGTGGATACTATGGTGGGTAGAAATTTGTATTTATATACCATAGGATGACTTCATTCAAACTAAACAAAAGGCACGAGGAAACGCTTGTGTCCCTACCTCAGGCGAAAAGAAATGCCTCAGAAAAAATCTCAACATCTCTAATCTCAAAGGATAAATTAATACATACACACATAAACCTCATTCGAAAACATGATGCATCATAAAGAACATGGATAACACGCCCTATTCAAAAAACGACCATTACATCTTCCTTCCTCCTCCTCCCCAGTTGACCTCACCCTCCCGTCTATCCCTCATTCACATCCACCTGACACTCACAAATCAATTAAAAGCGCCTCCTTCCTCTCCTCCTTCACGACATACGGAGCCGGAGCCTCAGTCGGCGCACTCGGCAAATTCAACACACTCGTAGGAGGCGCAGGCGCATTCGCAATCAAACTCTGCCTATACTGGTCTTGCTGATACTGCTGCTGGTGATGGGGGTGATACTGCTGTTGGTACTGTTGCTGATACGGAGCGTGTTGCGGTTGTTGCGGTTGAGTATACTGTCGCTGTGGCTGATGCCCCGACCCAACCGTCCCACTCCTTGCCAAATTCACTTGCGATGGCGGAGCAGCATACGAAGACGTCGACGCCGATACCGTATTACTCCTGCCCAGCCCCACCTGCGGAGGGGGTGACATAGCTTGCTGGAGTGGTGGAGGTGGCGGGGGGGACTGAGGAACCGAAATTGGGTGACCGAAGGTAACAGGCAGCGTATTCGTATTTCCGTTCACCGGTTGCTGTTGCATGTACGAAGACGACGTCGTTGCAAATTGCGGTGGGACCTGCTGTGGTACAGTCGGCGACAACTGCGGAGCGCTCGGTGCTGGGGCATACTGCTGTTGTGGCTGCTGCTGGACCCACTGATTTTGCTGCAGGGGCGGCGAGCTGGGGGTCGCATACTGCTGCGGCTCGGCGGAATATGCTGGCTGTTGCTGCTGCCATTGAGGGTTATACCCAGTATGGTACGCATTCATCGCAGGCTGGTACGTAGGAGCCGTCGTCGGAGAAGCCACAGCGGACCTCCACCTCGGCTGGCTGACTTGATGTGTAAGAATCTGGTCGTAGAGCTTGACGGCTTCCGAGAGCTTCGAGTGCATATCCGATAGAACCTCTACGATATCTGGGTCAGCATCCGACTGTAATCTAGAGAAAAAGAGAGAGTATACGTACCTTGCTTCTTCCCTGTATCATCCAGACTCATCGCCAGCTTCGGCCTCAACCCACTCGCTTTATCATAAAGGTCCGTAACAGCCGGATACCTCGAAAGGTCCCGCCCACCCGACGCCTCAACCTGCTCCACCGTCTGGTTAAACGTCAAAATCGTATCCGTCTCTAGCGGGTCAAGGTCATAGTGAGGAATAACAGAGGGCGGAGGTAGCGTCGCATTCACAGTCGAAGAAGGCTGGTAAGCGCTATACCCAGACGTGGGCTCCGCCATAGGGGCACTAGGCTTCGGCGCATTCGCCTCCCTCAAGCTTGCCTCAATCGCCGCCTTCAAATCAGGATCGTCATCTTCCATCTCTGCTTCAACAGGGCGAGTACGGCGGTCGACGAGAGGAGGCTCGGATGCCTGCCACCGCTCAGGTTCCGGTTGCAACGAGGTGTAGCCACCCGTGGGGGACCTCGACGCCTCCAACGACGCTTCAATCGCACGTTGAAGCTCGGCGTCTTCGAGATCCTGCGCAGCGGTACGGTGGGAGTGGTGGTGCTTCCGATGCTGATGCTGATGCTGCTGCTGATGGTCCTTCTTGTTCGCAGAAACGGTGTTCGCCTTCTTGGTTATTTTGTTGTAGCACCCATCGCACACACGGACTTCCTGGGTGATACCGTAGTGTGGCAGGGGCATCGACTTTGACGAACATGCTTGGTCGAAAACTTGTCCGCAGTTCCTACAGTGGTGCTTGCGGTTGGTGAAGGTGAAGGGGGTTCTGCACCGGAGGCAGAGGTCTGAATCAACCCATTCTGGTGCAGTCTGGGTGTCAATCATCGCAGAGTTGGCCACCGCCATGTCCTTTGGAGGGAATTTGAACCCTGTATACACATGAGCGGCTATCTAAAATAAGAATGCTACGACGCACCTTCTTTCTTCAGTGTCTCGTAAACCTGGCCCACGTAGCTCAGATTCTGCTTCCCCTCAAACGCAACACCCCAATTCTGAATGACGCGCAGGATCGTATTCTTAACTTCTTGATTCAGAGTGGGCATCTTGAGTATCGATACCAGGTTGTCCATAAACTCTCTCGACGCAATCTCAACGAGGAAGAGATCACCGCCATTCTTGACACAGATATCGCTGAGCTGTACACGCAAAGGAGGCCGTCAGCATCGGTGTTCATACACCGCTAACCATTGAACCGTGTTACGCACACCGAGAGCCAGGAGCTGCACATTGGGGTTCTTGTGGTTCAGCCTGCGCTTTATCGCTCGCATTGCGTCCCGTGCTGGAGCGCTCTTCGAACGAATTTGGTCACATATTTCGAGATTCAGGGCAATGTCCTCTGAGCCGGTGGGTAGAAGCTCCGACGTTGCGCGATCTGTGGCCCTTATCAGCAAAGAAATTGAGGGCTTGCACTCGGTACATACCAATGGCATCGTCCAGCTGGGATGTGCCCCAAATCCAAGCACTGAGTCCTGACATTGTGGTGGTTGCGGTTGAGAGTGTCGGCGCGCTGCGCAAGCTGTGACGCTTTGGGAGCGATGTGGATGACTAAGCTGGCCACATAAGCGCCGTATGCGGTGGAAGAGGCGGGGAAGGCGGGGATTCGTCGACATCCAGGACTCATGTACGATATCCAGGTCGTTATCTTACCGTGCGTCGAAGTTCACTCAAGCAAACGACTTTCATCGCGCAAAGGCGTTCATTCATTGTGAAAACAAAAGGGTATATTACACGATCGTCTCGCCTAACAAAGAACAAGGGACCCTTCCCGAGGCGGGATGCCACCAATCGATAAGCTCAGGTGGAAGCTGGAAGGATCTTGGGGAACATGGAGCAAACGGCCGCTGCAATTCGAGATCCTTCCAAGCACAGCCTTCTGAATGACTTGTATTGCAGTCCTATGGAACACGATCGAGTCACCCCAGCGGCTGTAGCGAATAAGGGTGTTGACCCATTGTCGGCCACGATATCGACCATCGAGGCTATGTTGCGGGGTCCATTGTCGGTAGCGGCGGAGTCACAGGTCGTCGAGGCAGGGAGAGCGGAGAAAAGCAGGAAAAAGTGGGCAAACGGGGAGGAGTCGCGGTCAAATTGCGCGGGCTCTTATATAGGCAGTGACGCCAAGAGCGTGACATGTGACGGTTGGTCAGCATTGTTTGGTGTTTGGTGACGGGCCCGACTTGCAGCGGAGTCGAAACGCAAGGGTCCTGCATCGTTGGTTGTCTCCCAACCACCACCACCAACGCCCGAGCACCCCACAGCGCTCACGAACCCCTCCAGGCGACTCCCAGAGGGCTCGAAAGCCGACGTCCACCGCCCAGGCCCGACGGCCAGGCTTTTCTAGAGGTTTCGCGTTCTTTTCTCCCCTTTCTCCCCTCTTTCGTCTCTACGCCAGCACCTCCTTCAAAAGACCCAAAAGGTCGCCCAATTCTCGTATACAGTCCTATTTTATCGTTTCCAACCATTAATACGCCTCTTGGACGCTTTACGGTCTATATTTTATACCTTTTCTCCCCAGCAATTGACCCACCTCCATATCCACATCTTGACCATCCGCCAGCATGCTCGGACACAGTTTTGCCCATTCGTCGGTGCCAGTCCGCAAGGTCAAGGAGGTTCAGTTTGGTATCCTCTCCCCAGAGGAAATCGTGAGTTTTCTCTGATGACGAAGCCACTGCGCCYCTCACATTTCTTACGCGCCTATTACAGAAAGCCATCTCCGTGGCCAAGATTGAGCATCCCGAGGTCATGGACGAAACGTCGCGCAAGGCGAAGATGGGTGGTTTGATGGATCCAAGGATGGGGACGATTGATAGGAATTTCAAGTGTCAGACGTGTGGTGAGGGGATGGCTGAGTGCCCTGGTCATTTTGGACACATCGAGTTGGCTAGGCCTGTGTTTCATCCAGGTACGTCTTGCGTCTCTCCGTCTCCATCCCGTGTTCCGCGATTCTCAACGCCTTTTTTTTTCTCCAGGGTTTATTGTGAAGGTCAAGAAGATTCTGGAGTCCATCTGTGTCAACTGTGGCAAGCTCAAAGCCGACATTGTGAGTAGCGTCTTCTTCTTTTCGTATACTCGTTTCGCACCCCACCATCCCATTTTCTGGGGGCTCTCTCCACATACCATGGAGAACCCCGAACCCACACCACGCTAGACCCTTGACAACGAGGGCGCTCTTCCACCTGGCAGGGGAACATGGGCGCGCGTTTTCGGTCGCTTGACCGCCGCGCTCATCCCATCCAAACTGCTCAGGACCGGTTGGGCACGAGGTTGTGGGTGAAAAGGGGGGCTGAACGAGTGCGGAAATGAACTCAACGCCCGGTGCCTCAACGGTGCCGCGCGTCCGGTTGGAGTTCTTCGTCCGCCGCATGCTGTTAAGCAGCTTTGCTGGCGTGTCGTCCACGGGTTCTGCACTTGAGAGACTCGATGTTGTCTTTGCCCCCTTGCCACGCGGTTCTCTTTTCGTTTCGAATGGCGTTGTGAGACGTTTATTGTGAT
This sequence comes from Candolleomyces aberdarensis, assembly GCA_004126415.1. Taxonomy (NCBI): domain Eukaryota; kingdom Fungi; phylum Basidiomycota; class Agaricomycetes; order Agaricales; family Psathyrellaceae; genus Candolleomyces; species Candolleomyces aberdarensis. The sequence continues at coordinate 13,807 of SDEE01000355.1, forward strand.
GTTGTCGTTGTCCCCTGCTGTCGTAGATCTAGATTGCTGACATTTTCATTTTTTTCATATTACTTGTGATCATCACATCCTCATCGTCGACCTCTCCACGAATTCCAATTCTACCCCATAACTTGATGTTCCACAGAACGACACGACCTTTGCGAACAAGATTCGTCATTGCCGTGACCCTAAAACCCGGATGGCAGTCGTCTGGTCTCATTGCAAAACAAAGATGTCGTGTGATGCAGATGACCCCAAAGAAGAGGGTGCTGACCCCGAAGGCGAGGAGCCCAAGAAGGGCCACGGGGGTTGCGGTCATCAGCAACCTGTCATCAGGAAGGAAGGCTTGAAAATGTTTGTTCAATACAAACGGTCGAAGGACGATGACGATGTAGGTGTCAATCTAATCAAGTCCTGCTGGTCCGTAAGCCTTCTTTACTCACCCTTTTCTAGGAAATGAAGTCTCTACAACCCGATAAGCGTCTCATCACCCCGTCCGAGATCTACACTGTGTTCAAAAAGATTTCGGACACGGATCTTCATCTCCTTGGTCTTTCTGATGAGTATGCCCGTCCAGAGTGGATGATTTTGACCGTTCTTCCTGTACCTCCTCCCCCTGTCCGACCTAGTATCGCCGTTGACGGTGGTGCCATGCGAAGTGAGGATGATTTGACCTATAAGCTTGGCGATATCATCAAAGCTTCCGCCAACGTGCGGAGATGCGAACAGGAAGGTGCTCCGGCACACGTCATTTCCGAGTTTGAGCAGCTTCTGCAGGTGAGCTTTCCTGAGCTTATCGAGCTTGAATTTCGATGTTGAACCATGCTCCTTCCAGTTCCACGTCGCAACATACATGGACAACGACATTGCGGGTATCCCGCAGGCGCTGCAAAAGTCTGGTCGTCCTGTGAAAGCCATTCGTGCTCGTCTAAAGGGAAAGGAAGGTCGTTTGCGAGGAAATTTGATGGGAAAGCGTGTCGACTTCTCGGCGCGTACTGTCATCACTGGTGATCCCAACTTGGAACTCGATGAAGTCGGTGTTCCTAGGAGNATGGCCATGAACTTGACTTTCCCCGAACGAGGTGAGTTCTTAATGGATCCGTCGGTATCAATCAACGTTAACGTATATTATTATTCCAGTCACTCCTTACAACATTGCCTATCTCCAGGAGCTGGTCCGGAACGGTCCTACGACATATCCCGGTGCTCGCTACGTCGTTCGCGACACTGGAGAACGTATTGATCTTCGGTATAACAAGCGTGCGGATGCCTTCTTGCAGTATGGCTGGATCGTCGAGCGTCATCTCAAGGATGGAGAGTGAGTACTTCTATCGTTGGTTTATGAAGCTATGTATCTGACTCGGCCCTATTCAGCTTCGTTCTGTTCAACCGTCAACCCTCTTTGCACAAGATGAGTATGATGAGCCATCGTGTGCGCCTGATGCCCTATTCCAGTACGTCAACCCTCTGTTTTCTTTAGAGAGCGAGATGCTGACTGTGGTGCAGCCTTCCGTCTAAACCTCTCGGTGTAAGTTCAGTGGATCAACCACACTGATCGTTATTGAACTATTCATAGTACCCCTCCCTACAACGCCGATTTCGATGGTGATGAAATGAACATGCAGTATGTATCCTTTACTCTATCGTAAATACCTGTTGTCTAAACACCACACAGCGTACCGCAGAGTGAGGAGACTCGTGCCGAGCTCAGTCAGATTGCTTGGGTACCTCGACAGGTAAGCCTTCTACCATCATATCCAGCTTTACGACACCCTCTTATGTCACTGCACGCAGATCATCTCCCCTCAAGCAAATAAGCCCGTCATGGGTATCGTGCAAGATACCCTTTGCGGCATCCGAAAGTTTACGCTGCGCGATACCTTCCTCGACTGGAATGCAGTCCAGAACATCCTCCTCTGGGTGCCCCAATGGGATGGCGTTGTTCCTATACCCGCGATTCTGAAGCCTAAGGCCCTCTGGACGGGCAAGCAAATCCTCAGCATGGTCATCCCGAAGGGTATCAACATCCATCGATCTCCCGACCCTAAATCCTCGAATCCCGTCTTTGACNATGGTGTGATGATCGAGAATGGGGAGTTGATCTTTGGGATTGTCGAGAAGAAGACTGTTGGTGCCTCGCAGGGTGGTCTCATTCATGTTTGTTTCCGAGAAAAGGGTCCCGAGGTGACGAGGTCGCTGTTCACCGGTCTGCAGATGGTGGTCAACTATTGGCTCTTCCACAACGGATTCAGTATCGGTATTGGTGACACCATCGCCGATTCAGGTACCATGGCCTACATTACGAAGACGATCGCCGACAGCAAAGCCAAGGTGGCCAAGACTATCGATGACGCATACAACGACAGGTTGAAGACCAAGCCTGGTATGACTCTTCGTGAGTCGTTCGAGAGCGAGGTCGAGACGACCCTGAACAAAGCTCGTGATACCTCTGGTCAATACGCCCAGAAGCACTTGAAGGAAGACAACAACGTCAAGCAGATGGTGGTCGCCGGATCCAAGGGTTCATTCATCAACATTTCGCAGATGTCCGTCTGTGTCGGTCAACAGTCCGTCGAAGGAAAGCGTATTCCATTCGGTTTCAGACATCGCTCGCTCCCCCATTTCACCAAAGACGACTTCAGTCCAGAGTCGAGAGGGTTCGTGGAGAATTCGTACTTGCGTGGGCTCACGCCCCAGGAGTTCTTCTTCCACGCCATGGCTGGTCGTGAAGGTTTGATCGATACCGCCGTCAAGACCGCTGAGACTGGGTACATCCAGCGTCGTCTCGTCAAGGCATTGGAAGATGTGATGGTTTGCTACGACGGAACCGTTCGCAACTCCCTCGGAGATCTCATCCAATTCGTATACGGAGAAGACGGAATGGACGGTGCGTTCATCGAGAAGCAAGGAATCGAGACATTCGGCCTCAGCAACAAGGAATTCGAGCACAAGTACCGGGTTGACGTGATGGATCCCTCGGGAGGGTTTATGCCTGGAGTGTTGCAGGTTGGCGTGGATGACAGTTCGATGGAGTTGCAGGCCAAGCTGGATGAAGAGTTTGCTCGGCTCTCTGAAGATCGTCGGCTCCTTCGACACTTCGTCTTCCCTCGACAGGGCACCACTGTGTCGTTCTACCTCCCCGTCAATCTCCACCGTATCATCCACAACGCGACCCAGATCTTCCATATCGATCGCCGCAAGCCTAGCGATTTGGAGCCGGCTTATATCATCGACACTGTGCAGGAGTTGGGGGAGAGATTGATTGTGGTTCGGGGAGATGATCCGCTTAGCGAGGAAGCTCAGGCTAATGCCACGCTGATGTTCAAGATGCATCTTCGGGCGATGTTTGCCTCGAGGAAGGTGTTGGAGCAGTTTAGGTTGACCAAGGAGGCGTTCGAGTGGGTGTTGGGAGAAGTCGAGACCAAGTTCAACCAGTCGCTCGTCCATCCTGGAGAGATGTGTGGTACCCTCGCTGCRCAGTCTATCGGAGAACCGGCCACCCAGATGACGCTCAATACGTTCCATTATGCTGGTGTGTCCAGTAAGAACGTGACGCTTGGTGTGCCTCGATTGAAGGAAATTATCAACGTTGCGACGAACATCAAGACACCTTCACTCACCATTCACCTCGACAAAGAAATCGGTACCTCGGTTGATTTGGCGAAGAACGTGCAGCAGGAGTTGGCGTACACGTCGTTGCGGACTGTCACGGCTGCCGTCGAAATCTGGTACGATCCAGACCCGCAGTCGACCATCATCGAGGAAGACAGCCTCTTCGTCGAGTCCTTCTTCGCCATCCCCGATGAGGGCATCGAAGCCACTCTGCACCTTCAGTCCCCATGGCTGCTGCGTCTCGTCCTCGACAGGTCGAAAGTCCTCGATCGTAAACTCACGATGCAGTACGTTGCTGGCCGGATATCAGAATGCTTCAAGAACGACCTGTTCGTCATCTGGAGTGAAGACAACTCCGAGAGGCTCGTTATTCGGTGTCGTGTATTGGGAGGCGGGGACAATGACAAGGATGAGGAATCAGGAGTGGAGGAGGATACTTTCTTGCGCCAGCTGGAGAACACGATGTTGAACTCGGTGACGCTTCGTGGTATCAAGGGCATCAACCGTGTCTTCTTGACTGCCGTGGACAGAGTGGTCGTCGATCAAGATGGTGCACTGAGGTCTTTGAAGGGTGACGAGTGGATTTTGGAGACGGACGGTACGAACTTGAAGCAGGTGATGTGTGTGGAAGGTGTGGATGCGTCAAGAGCGTATTCGAACAACTGCGTGGAGGTGTTCAACGTTTTGGGTATCGAAGCTGCCCGGGGTGCGATCATGAAGGAAATCCGAAACGTTATCGAGTTTGACGGTTCGTACGTCAACTACCGGCACTTGGCTCTGCTCTGCGATCTCATGACTCATCGCGGCACCTTGATGGCCATTACTCGCCACGGTATCAATCGGGCGGATACTGGTGCATTGATGAGGTGTTCCTTCGAGGAGACGGTCGAAATTTTGATGGAAGCCGCTGCTGTTGGAGAGAAGGATGACTGCCATGGTATTGCCGAGAACGTGATGTTTGGGCAGATGGCGCCTATGGGTACCGGAGCGTTCGAGGTGGCGTTGGATATCGACATGCTGAAGGATGCCATTGTCGACCATCGTCTACCTGTCCAGTCTATGCTGGCCGCTCAGATCGACGGTGGCATGACACCTGGACAAGTCGCGATGACACCGTACGACACGAACTCACCGGACTGGGTTCAAGACAGTCTGTTTAGAGGGGACCCTGCGGCGGCAGCCTTCTCGCCACTTGCTTCAAATGGAGCTGAAGATGCAGTCAACTTCCAATACTCCTCTTTCGCGCAGAGTCCTCATGGTGCCGGAGGGATGTCGCCCGGTGGACCAGGGTACAGTCCCAGCTCACCAAACGCGTATTCGCCGACCTCCCCCTCCTTTATTCCTCGTTCGCCGTATGGAGCACCAACGTCGCCGTTTGCCAGCGCGTACGCCACGTCACCCTTCTATGACCGGACAAGAGGTGCAACATCCCCTGCATACTCTCCTACCTCTCCTGCCCTCAATCTCGCTACCTCTCCGACATACTCTCCTACGAGCCCGTCCCACTACTCTCCGACATCACCAACGTACTCGCCCACCTCCCCTCAGTACAGCCCGACTTCTCCTGGTCTCAGCCCAACCTCGCCAGCTCGCTACTCACCTGCCAGCCCAACGTACAGCCCGACGTCACCAAAATGTGAGTGTAGTATCTTATCGAATGTCACTACCAATGCTAACGAAATACCCCCTTTTTCAGATTCTCCAAGTAAGTACTGGCCACCGCTTATGAACTTGATAGTGTTTATCATCCTTGCGCAGCTTCCCCTGGCGGACGCATGTCGCCTTCATCTCCTCAGTATTCTCCTGCATCACCCAAATATTGTAAGTTACTTCATTTTATCACATTACATTCCGTCAACTAACCGTGTCCAGCTCCCACCTCCCCGACTTATTCCCCAGCTTGTGAGTACCTTCTATTGGTTGTGGAGAATTACCGTCTAATGTATTTCCCTTTCTTTTAGCCCCGGGATATTGTGAGTTTCTATTTCTTCCAATTATACGAACGGCAAGGTTAAACTATCTTCAGCCCCCACATCTCCTCAATTCTCCCCTACGAGTCCTTCACAAAATCAGAATGGTCGCCCGACTGGCCATTACCAAGCGAGCCCATCCTGGGACTGATTGCCACACGCTGTTCGGCGATGGTAAGGCTTATGGAAGTCGGCGCCTCGAGCTGTCTGAGACTCTTCTTGGTGTGCGTCGTCTTGCAAATTCGGTGAAGCTGTTAGGTCATTATTACATTCATTTGGTATTGCTGTCGTTTTTCTCAAATCCCCTCCTCATGCATCATAATCATCTANTTTTTTTCTTGCCGTTACTTTCATCATGTAGAATATTCGCAGTTCACCAGTTGGCTAGATCATTCTTTGGTTCCCAGTGCAATGAAATGGTTTTTCGCCAAGTGTACGCATTTCCTCAAATGAGACCAACCAAAGGCCGACTGCACCTTGGATATAAATGTGTGAATTGATTTATGATGGCCGATGGTTGGCGTCATTGCTCCTTGCCGCTCGACCACAACCATGATCGTTGCACGAACCCAATATAAGGCTAGGGTTCGGTTCTTCAACCCCTTGTATGCTTCAACTCGCATCCCCAGGATTCCGAAATGCTCAGACTCGCGACCCGACCCAGAGTTCGTCTGAGAGCAGCTCGAACTCGTCCTGGCCCCGAGGGCCCGAATGTCGAGCAACGGCTTCGCATGTCCTCTGAAACCCAGGGAGATGGCAAGCGTTCCAAATCCGTGCGTGAAACGGTTTCGAACGTCTGGTCCCTCCTTTGCTTGAGCTATATAAGTTACTCTCTCTACTTTCACTTTTCTATCTGGAAAAACCAGAAACTAAAGCAACCTCCCGGCTTCTTCGACCGTCTGCAGGCCTCGTTCCTTTACGATGGCTGTGGCTTAGTGTCCCATCCACCAATTACGGGGATTGCGCGGTACGAGGCTATACGGACACCCTCCCGGGAAGTTGCATATCTCGCCACAAGAGAGGACAACAATAAATTTCTTGCCACCGGCGTGGTCTCCGTGTCGCGGTGTAATCCTCTCGATTTCAAGCCTTCATCTGTGCTGGGGCATCTGCTGTTTGTTTTCTTCAGCAAGATAGCCGAAGCACACCCATCTTCAGAGGCTGATTCGGTATGTCTCTTGCCAGGGTCCCTTATAAAAATGCCGACTTATACTTCCTATCTTACAAGGCCCGGGACATAGTTCAAGCCCTCAAACATTCCTTTCTCAGCACCGACAGCACCTTGGTACACGAATATGGACGACGCTACAGAGAAAGATTGGGCTTGTTGAACTTCCGGAAGCTTGGAAATGTTCGCCATCTCCCGGCTCCGTATGGAACCACTGGAGCTAGTGCAGTTGTTGGAGTATATGACAGCGATGCACGGCGCTTCAGCGTAGCGCTTACCGGAGATGGCAGGGCAGTTCTCGGACGGCCTATGCAAAATCCATCTGAGCCCCTCGTTTCCATTCAAAATACCGCCAACGATTTCCTTGCTACCTCCACCCTCCCTCCTCGGAAACGCTCCGAGTATGGCACTCTTTATCGCGCTGTCACTCTAACAGCCGATCAGACTCCTTCCAATACCGATGAACAAGAGCGTCTCGAGGCGCTTCATCCGGGGAAGAAACTATTTTTCGACACGTGCAAGGGAAAGCTATTTTCGGCCGGCAGTCCTATTCAGACATACCTAGGGATACCTACCACACGAGCCTTTGGGTATGGCTGCCTGAAGTGGTCTTTAGAATTTCAACGGCACATACATGAGGAGTGCCTGGGCGATGCTTTGCCCGACTTCTTCAGAGACGGGTCCCTTCCTGGACCCTCAGATTCTCTATCGTCTTCCAACCCATCCCCTCCCCTCTCCTTCTCAGACACACGACCACCAAAAAAAGAATACGCCAAGGACGACCACCCCACAGGCGAAGTCTGGACACTAGCCGTCCCTGACTCGGACCTTTCAACACTATCCCCCGCCTTTCCTCCCCATTCAAGTCCCGCACCTTCAGCTGAAAACGCATATCTCACTGCGGAGCCCGAGGTCACCACTTTTTACGTCAAACCAGGCGACTTCATTGTCCTAGGCACCAAAGGCCTCTTCGAATGCCTGAGTGACGAGGAGGTTGTCGGTCTTGTCGGTGTGTGGGTCGAGGAGCGTAGACGGTATCCGAAGTTACGCCAGTACATCAAATACCCTACACTAAGCCAACCGGAAGCTTGGCATGGTATCCCTGTTTCAGCTGTTTCGGTTCCAGGAGACGCGGACGGGTCACCCACTGACCCCCATTTATTGGAGCTGAAGGCCCATGTGGATGAACTCGCCTGGCGCTCAGCGAAGCTCGTCCAAACCCAAGAAAAAGTACTCGAGATCGCTGTTGATGGTCGACGGGCTGATTTCTCCAGGCTCACCCGCCTTTTTGTTGGTTTAGGGAGAAAGAGGATTATCGATGTAAAGGAGTTACCCATTATCACAGAAGAGGGCTGCACACTCCCTCTATCCGTTGACCCGGAAGACGATGACGGGGACGCGAACCTCCTCGAGCTCAGTCTCAAGAACTCAAGATTGAACGTTGCCAAGAAGCCTTACCCTCAATCCCCGTACTCATGGCGGAAACAAGAACCCAACTTCATTTTTGACGACGTGGACCTTTGCAGTGTATCTGCACATTTAACCCGGAATGCGTTCAATACGAAGGGACGGAACTTGACGAGAGGCATGCTAACACATAAGTGGGGACCGATGAAGAAGTATAGGGACGATATCGCTATTCAAGTCATTTTCTTTGAGTAGAATGAATATACTATAGTACCATGCACTACTACTAAATTCGCCTATTGTGAGAAATAAAAGGGTTGATGTGGTGGCGCAGACCATGAATCGCGGCCGGGACGACGCGTCGCCACCACTCTTCTTGCCTTTATTCCCCGAAACGCCAAGGAGACCAACGGACTCCTTCACCCCCAAGATTCAGACCCAAAATCTCCCTAGCGTCACCCGTCCCGGTGCCCGGCGTCGAGTGAACCCGCTCTTGCGCAGGCAGTCCCCCCAAGGCAGCCCCACACATGAGCCGGGTACCCCCAACCTGAGCTGTTTCTTCCTGGCGCCATCGCTCTTGGATTCCGCGCAACATTTGCCATTTGGTACTGGGTCAACCAGACCAACAATTGAGTTCTTCGCCTGGCATCAGGACCTTTACCTTTACAAATGAAAAACGTTCGTATTTCCGGATGCACTAGATGAGAAAGGGGTCGCACGAATCGAAAAAATCGTTTTCTCCACCAGCAACAAAGGGACACTTCTATGCCAGTTCCGAAATGATGGACGTTGTCTCCGGAACCTGTTCACAGCAGCAAACCGCCCTAGCTCCGACTCTGACGCGTCTTCATTGTCATAGGCAGTCTAGAGGAATACGGTGCGCCTCAAACCTTGCCTCAAACAGCTCCCTCATTTTGGTAATGAGGAAACATTGGTAAAGCATTTTTCTTTCCAGCTTTTGGCCAATGTTGAATATACTCACGGTTGATTTCTTAAGCTTGAAGCTTGAACCTCAAGCCCACGTTCATTTGAAATTTACAACTGGCGTGTGTACGATCGGACGCAATCTTGGCTTGAATCACTCAACGGAAAGGTGGCGAACCCAGGTTAAACCAAGAAAGAATGGCCGAGCTAGCAGCCTATCCCAATAAGGTGGTCAACAGAGCAGGATCGTGGATTAGAAAGAGCTACCCGTCGTGTCGCGTCGCCGGTGACCGTCCACTTTCTCAGGAGCTCAGGCTGGCAAGGCCCGGTCTAAGGAACGCCAAAGATCAACTCAATAACAGCAGTCGCGCATCGAACAATGCCGCCATGAGAGCGGTAGTTCACCCGCGGAGGGACGTAAACTGATTTCCGCACTCGTTTCGGAAACAGGATCCTCGGTTTGTCTTCGATGACAGGGACCTCAGTAGCGTGTCCGTCCATCTCGTGAGGATGAGCTGCGGACGAGGGTCGGAGCTTGAACGGGAATGTGTTGATGCGCATGTTGGCGGAGGGCGTGTTGGTGATTGACCGGTGAATTCTAAATGACGGTCGTTTTCTTCGAGTAAGCATTTGAAAATTTTTACTTTGATGCTTTGTGATTGCTTCGGGGTTCTTGCACCACCTCCATGTCTTCTGGAAATGCTTGGTTACTCTTCAGATTCTTCTCATATTCTTGGTGAGGTCTCAAACTCCACAAGGTGTGGCTTCTCGGCATAACTCGTCCTGTAGGTGCACCGTAGGTTCGGTTCGTTCGTGCATTCTCTAATGAAATGTCACTCACCAATCGTAATCCCTAGCCAATTGCTTTCGCCGGGTTTGAGAGCGAAGAGATATTCCGAATCAAGGGTCAGGCGTTGACATTGGTATATCCCGTGGAACTCCATGGCATTGGCAGCTACTGATGCACTAGGCCCTCAATATTCAATCCCTGAACATAGGATTTTGATGATAAGATCCCTCTTGACTGAAGATGGGTGGCTCTCCCCCTCAGGGGAACATCGTCAGCTGGCACTGATTTCAATATGGAAGTCGGCCACGAGAAATCTGCGCTACTTATCGCAAACTCTTGTATTTGTCTTGAGCYCGCAACTCCGACTTGGCCGCTACACGCTTACCATACACACACTCACACACACAAACTGCCTTTTTCCAGGGAGAGGGCGCCCCTGCTGCAGTATCCTGATCGGACTTCAATGTGGGTCGGCTTATAACAGTGAGCACACACTTGATTTGTTTAAATTCGAGCTCAAACTGCATCAGGGTTGCATACAGTGCTGCAAGATGATTCTCGCCGCCATCCAATCGGCACTTATCTTCCTGGGAACGTGGTTTGCATGGCGTTGGTTTAAACGCTTTGTTTTCAAGAGCCCTTTGGCCGTTGTCCCTGGACCTCCGCCCGAGTCCTGGTTAACAGGTGCGTGTTGTTCGCGAAGACTGAACGATGCCAACGTGATATTGACTACGCCTGTCCAGGGAGTTTGATCAAGCTGTTAGCGGGAGATGCAGAAGAGTACCACGAAAAGCTCGCTCGTGAATGTTAGTTCAATTAAGGCTGGCTTCATCAGAGTTGCACCTCTCAACACGTAAAATTCCTTCATCAGATGGCAGGGTTTTCAGGTTTACCGGCCTGTTCAAAGTGAGTGCTGGACCAAACCCCATGAGACCAGACCCTGATCGACGACCTTTTACAGGAAAGCATGCTCTACGTTTACGATCCCAAGGCGCTTCACCACATTGTTGTAAAGGTAGGCTCAGACAAAACCTGATAAACAAAGTCTTATACTCTTGTTCGTCGTGAAGGATTCGAATGTATACGAAGAAACTCCCGACTTCTTCGCGTAAGCACGAGCGAACTGCTTTCACTTCAGTCACTCTGACCAATGTCCAGAATCACGAGAAAGATCTTCGGAATGGGCTTGCTCAGCACGGAAGGTAATTCTTTTAACCGAAACGCCCCCGAACGGCGCACCTCACAGCTTTGCAGGAGAGCATCACCGCAAGCAAAAGAAGCTTTTGAACCCAGTCTTTTCAATCGCGCACATGAGAGGGATGGGTCCGTTGTGTTTACGTTCCATTTCCCAAACCGCCGATCTAACTTCTCATCTAGTTCCGACCTTTTTTGAAATTGCAAAGAAGGTATATATACCATCATACTCTGCGTCCTGTATTTTTGGTGCTGATAGAGGTATAGACTCGAAAAGCCTTCTTGCTGAAGGTTAACCAGGGCGAGAAAGAGGTGAGCACTAATATTTTCTTTTCAAAAAAATTGTATCCGGCTCCATCTAACGGGCCACCACGACTTGCGAATCAGATCGAAGTTGCTTCATGGATGACTCGAACAGCCTTGGAGCTAATCGGACAGAGCGGCTTTGGATACTCATTTGACGCCCTTGAAGAAGGCACCAAGGAACATCCTTTCGCCGCAAGCTTGAAGGGCCTGACGTATGTCATCGCCAATTGTTGCCTCCTTCAAAGCTTACTAATTGGAATGCGAATATGTCATGTCCAGTGGCGCCACAAACGATGCCCCAGTTATGATTGCCCGCCTCTTAATCCTTCCTCACGTCGATTTGATCTCCCCAAAGACTCAGCGGGCTATACTCGACTTCCTCCCATGGAAAGAAATGCACATTGTCAGGGATATGGTGGATATCATGACCAACACCTCTTTGGAAATTTATGAAGCAACGAAGCGAGAGGTGATGGAGAATGGTGGACTGGGGAGGAAAGATATTATGAGTGTTCTTGGTCAGTTTTTCGAAGTCATCGACTTGTTTCCTACCGTTTTTATTGGGCTCAAAGCTGATCGCAATCGGTCTTCGGGGCTACAGTTAAGGCCAACAACGCTGCCTCGGAGGAAGACAGAATTCCAGAGAGCGAGCTCGTGGCCCAGATCTCGTACGTTCGTTTCGCTCTATATGTTGATCACATGCCGAAGCTCATCGCATTTCTGGGCAGAACAATTATCTTTGCAGCCATGGATACGACCTCTAACGCGTTAGCACGAACGCTTCACCTTCTCAGCCAGCATCCAGAGGTACAAGAAAAACTTCGAACGGAGATACGTGACGCCTTCGAAAACCACGGTGAATTGGACTACGATACTTTGTCATCGTTGCCATACCTCGACGCGGTTTGCAGGGAGTCACTTAGAGTGTAAGCTTCCCTGCACCCCTCGAAGGCCTGTTCTAACTCCGTCTGTTCAGCCATCCACCTCTTCCGTATTTAAGCAGGGTGTGAGTCGCGATGTCGGCGCTTTAGGGGTATACCTACCTAAGTCTTGCTAATTTTATCCTTTTTTCAAGGGTAAACAGCGACATCACTCTGCCATTGGACAAACCCATCACCTCGACAGACGGAAAGCCACTGGACAGCATTTTCGTGCCTAAAGGTACCAGGCTTTTACTGGGTCTCCTGAAATGCAACACCGATCCCGACATCTGGGGTCCCGATGCACACGAATGGAAACCAGAGCGATGGATCTCTCCGCTTCCAGATCGGGTGCCGGAAGCCCGTGTTCCAGGGATTTACTCGCATCTGTGAGTGCCTCGAGTGACGCGACTTAATTTCCTTGCTGAAGACTGAGTTGTGGCCGTAGGATGACCTTCTCTGGCGGTAATCGGGCCTGCATCGGTTTCAAGTTTTCTCAGCTCGAAATGAGTGCGTGTTCCAATTCGAAGCTCCTGACCTCTCTGCTGAACGCAGGTACTATTGCAGAGGTAGTCCTTTCGACTCTTATACAAACCTTCCGATTCGCCCCCAGCGATAGGAAGGTCATTTGGGAGTGGAACGCCGTAGTTCAGCCTTCTACAGAGGACGCGGAAATTATGGCAAACGGCACCAGAAAGCTTCAGCTTCCGCTCAAAGTGAGCTTGGTATAATCACGATCGCTCGTCTAAAATCTACTTCATGAGTCTTTGCATCCGGCTTCTCGGATGAATGCATTTGATTAGTTGGCCTTTGCTGAAGGGTCTGCTCACTTCCTCGTTACGCGATCCTTTGACGAAGGTGCGTTACTGTGCCCCCTCCCGCACAGCTTATCATGCGAACGTTCCTCCAAAATTAACTTCAAACCGCACACGACTATGTCAGTGGCCGGAAATGAAGTGGGTGTAAAGATGTGGCTCAGATGACAAGCTATTTAAGATAACACGCGCCATCCGTTTCGATACTCCCCATTCCGTGTGCCATTCCGTGTGCGTAGTGCAGCAAAATGGTCCTTGCTGCTGTCCAGTTGACCCTTCTCGTCCTCGGAGCTCGGTTCGCATGGTGGTTATCCAAGTGCTTTTGGTACAAGGACCGTTGGGCGGCCATCCCGGGTCCCACTCCTGAATCATGGTTAACTGGTAAGCGTCTCCGGAATAACAATAAATATCAAGAAAATACTGATTGTTCGTCTGTATCCAGGGAATATAATCAAACTCCTGGCCCAGGATGCGGCAGAGTACCACGATAGATTGGCTCGTGAATGTCAGTTCGAATGTACTGGCTGGCTGCCAACCTGGCCTGCGCAATGCAGAACACTTCTCATCGTTTATTCCGTTTTTTCCAGATGGTAGAGTGTTCAAATTCACGGGCCTTTTCAAAGTGAGTTATGCACCGAACCTCTCAAATCTCCAGTGGTTCGAAAGAAAGGCACTAACCAACCTCTTACAGAAAAAGATGCTCTATGTTTACGATCCAAAGGCTCTGCATCACATTTTCGTCAATGTAGAGTATACTTTCCGCTGCGCACGAGGGCATGGATGAGAGAGTGACTTACGCCTTATATTATATGGCTAGGATATCAATATCTATGAAGAACCGACCGATTACCTGGTGTGAGCATATATTTTCATCCTATTCTTGCACTCCTCGACTGAGCTACTCTGGTCTATTTGTTCCCGAACAGAATTGTGAGGAAAGTATTTGGGATGGGTTTACTCAGCACGCAAGGCAAGTCTTCGCCGTAGTTGCCGTTCAATTCTATTGATATCTCCCTAGGAGAGCATCACCGCAAACAAAGGAAGCTTCTGAACCCAGTCTTTTCGATCACACATTTGAAAGGGATAGGTATGTCTGATGCCTTTCATCTTCTCTCAGCATCAGAGCACCCTGCTGAGGCCGCGATATAAAATATACAGTCCCGACCTTATATGAAGTCGCAAACAGAGTAAGATGCCTCAATCTGCATTCGGTCCTACTTCATTGTATACTCATCAGAAGGCGTAGATGCGGAACTCCCTCCTACTGCAGGTCAATCAAAGCGCTGGCGAGAAAGAGGTGGGGGTTGATCTGTCCCGACCTGTCCGAAACTCACAGCTGAACTTACCTCGATGCGCTCAGATTGAAGCTGCTTCATGGATGACCCGAACAGCGTTAGAATTGATTGGACAAAGTAATTTCGGATACTCGTTCGATTCTCTCAAAGAGGGCTCCGAGGAGCATCCTTTCGCCAGATGTTTGAAGGACTTGATGTATGTCATCCCGTTCGCCTTTTCCAACTTATTGACTGAACATTTGAGATATAAATAGCGGTGCCGCGAGCGACGCCCAAGTCATGATTGCTCGGCTGCTACTCCTCCCTATCATCGACTTGATTTCACCGAAGACTCAAAGGGCTATCCTCGACTTCCTACCATGGAAGCAGCTGCATCGGATTAGAGATTTAGTGGACCTCATGCACAGTACGTCTCTAGATATTTTTGAAGCGACAAAGCGTTCGGCAAGCGAGGGCGATGGACTGGGAAGGAAGGACATCATGAGTGTTCTCCGTACGTTCTGGAAACTGACTTACTCTCCGCTACTTGAGGCTGATCGTGACTATAGTCAATGCCAATAACGCTGCATCAGAGGAGGATAAAATACCAGAGAGTGAGCTGGTTGCCCAGATATCGTAGGTTTTATTCTTCAGGGACTCTTCCTGCAAGCTTGGGAACTCATTGTGGCACTGTCATTTCTCCTAGGTCCCTCACGTTTGCAGCCATGGACACGACGTCGAATGGAATGGCACGAACTCTTTACATCCTCAGCCAGCACCCAGAAGTGCAAGAGAAAATACGAGCTGAACTGCGTGACGCCTTCAATGGCCAGGAAGAGCTGGACTACGACACTCTATCTTCATTGCCATACCTAGACGCAGTTGTAAGAGAAACGCTAAGAGTGTAAGTAAAACGCACACGCTGGGCGGATATTTTGNNTGATTCTTATGTTTCAGTTATCCTCCTGTTGCTTTCATATCGAGGGAGTGAGTGAGTCGGCTTTGTCTGATGTCATTTGGTGACACCCGGTTTTAGAGCGGCAAGCGACGCAATCCTACCATTCCAGAAACCCATAAAATCGACAGAGGGGGAGTCGCTGGACAGCATTTTTGTTCCCAAAGGTTCGAGAATCATGTGTTCCCTCTCGAAATGCAACACCGATCCAGACATTTGGGGTCCCGATGCGCATGAATGGAAACCTGAGCGATGGCTGGCCCCCCTTCCAAACAGTGTACAAGAAGCTCACGTCCCAGGAGTTTACTCCCATCTGTGAGTGCTTTAACCTATTCATAGTACCCATAGCCGTCCTGAAAATCCTATTCTCCCTTCATCAATAGAATGACCTTCGCTGGCGGCAGTCGTGCTTGCATCGGATTCAAGGTCGCTCAACTGGAAATGAGTACGTGATACATATAAGATTTCCCGAGCTAGAGACTGATAAATTTTGAAACCAGAGGTCGTCCTGTCGGTTCTTCTTCAAACCTTCAGGCTCGCTCCCGGCGATAAGAAGATCATCTGGGAGTGGAATACCGTCGCACAACCCACCACAGAGGACGCCAAGATCACGGCCAATGGTACGAGGGAACTTCAACTGCCGCTGAAATTCAGCCTGGTGTAGTCATGATCACTCTGTTTCTCAAACCGAATCTCCTTGCCTCCGAAGTTAGATGTCGTCTTAGTATTATGAACCTGTCTTTTTTGGATCATCTATCATCTCAGGTCGAAGAAACAGCGCTCCAAGAGAGCTTCGAACGTAGAAAAGACTGCTGACCTGGGAGATTATTTCACAAGGGTTTCAGCACCGTCCCAAGAGTACCAGAACGCGAAATCCTTCTCAAGCTAGCCGTGTTCGACCGCCGTCAATCCTAGCGGCTACCCCGTGCTCCTCTTCGAGGGACTTGAAACGGCGCCCTTTGTCTTCATTCTGAGATTAAAAAGTGCCAGCAACCCAGGATCGAGCTTTGGCGGGGATTTTGAGAGATTCGAGTCTGGAGACGCAGAATGAGAGGACATGGTTATGGTCAGAGATTATTTTCAATATTATGAATTTTAGATAACACTAGATGGCGTGGCGGGGGCCACACCTTAATCCTTACTTCAGTGTTAGCTCTGGCTCCGAGTATCTGAGTTTGAAAAGCAGACCACGTTTGTGCACGTACCCCCGAGCCATGTCGATGGTTTTTGACCGCGCTCGCTGACGCACGCCTGCGGCGTGCTCGCGCTCGCGCGAGGAGAGGGAGGGATATATTTCAAACAAGAAGTGGACTATATAGAATGAAGAGACTCTCATAGCATGCAAACCGTGTCAAATAGCAAACTGTAACTTGGATATAATAGAAACTCAGGAACCATGTACATTGAAGTCAGTTAGCAAGGGATGCAACAGTACCTTTTACTTCCTTGCCTGCGATGGTCACTGAGTCGACTAGAGAAGAATCACCCTGAACATCGGACAAAGACTGGCTGATCTGCGCTTTGTCGATACCAACCGTCTGTTCTCCCCCCTCATTGGCAAGCTGAAACTCTAACACGTTCACAAAAGCGGTGGGGCTAGCGGGACCCCACTTTCGGCAACGGGTGTAGAGGGAGCAGAAGCGGATGGCACAGGTGTGGCAGCAGAAATGAACTCAACATGGATGTGAGGGCAACGCGCATCGTGAACTTGACACCTGTTGGTAAGACGGCACTGTCCACAATAGATAAGTGTTGCAGTAACGGTGTTGCAGCATCCAGTCATACAAAGCCCCTTACACCATATCTAATGAGGTCACAGAGGATAAAACGGAAGTGTTTTGCGTTTACCAACCTGACGTGGGTAGCCGCCATCTTGGGGATGAGCGCAGACCAAGGCGTTGGACGTCAGATAGCTCATGACGTCGAGTAGAATTTGAAGATAGCAGTGGTGGGAAGATGGCGAGTTGTCTCGATACTCGATAATGTTGAGTATCGACTTGTTTTTTGTGTGGCAATAAAACACGATGTCGTTTATACCTAGGCACTTTTACAGGGCAGGAAAAGGAGTGCGAAAGGCCTCGCTGGGGTCAGCAGTACCGCCAGACACGTAACCATCAGCAGCGTCCTGCAACCAATTCGAGCCTTTTTGCATAGGACATAGTCGGTACTCTGCGAAAGAAAGCCATGGACAATGCTTAAGGACCCCAGAGGTATGCTAAGTAGATGTCCAAATCATTTGGTATAAGACGATTCCCAAGAAAATGATGTTTAGAGATTTCATGAGGTTGAAGAAGTTCGGAGGGAGAGACAGTTGCTTTAGAAGTTCTTGAACACAGACTCGAAGGTGCAGTTTTACCATGGAATAGTCATTACGCAATGCAGCACCGAGCAAGAGCAGTGGATAAACCCAGAGGAAAGAGACAACATCTTGGATTTCGGGGGAGCATGACTGCCATGAATATGTAACAAGTCAGTGGCGCATATTTCAGCCTCAGCGAAGGACGTGACATACCAAAGGCAGCGGGTGGTTGAACGGAGAAAGAGATTCATGATGGTCCAAGCAGAAGAGCCAACCTTAAGACGGGGCAAGGGACAGATGATTAACCAACCCAAAAATTCTGAAAAAGAGAAAAGGGACGCAGGCTCAGTGCTCAGGCTGWAAGKACCACCCTTTTCACCATGAGACGAAAGGACAGTCCCGCAAATCGAGTACCGGGATTTAAATACTAACACTCTTTAAGGAAGGCAGAGGCACTGATGGCAAGCAAAGCCATCGTCACATTTTGACCATATAAGGTAGAATTCTGACATTGGGAAGCCTTACTGAAGTAAGGAAAGATTCTGCAAGGAGTACATCATCTGTTGTCGTTAGGTCAGCAACGGAGACTATGCAAGGAGTATCGCCAATCTCAAATATCCTCAGCGACTTTAAAGCTGAGATCGGGGTCATCGAGAAAGGGTAAACAATTTCATCTCCTTGTAATAGATACACTCTGGAGTATACCTAGCTGATTATCTCTTTTTTCATCTCTTAAGGGAGAAGTTCAACAAATGTGCCAGATTAGGTCACGATCGACGAGAGTTCCGTGGCGTGTGGAGGCGTAGAACGCCTCACTGCAGCCTTCTGTCGCAGCGTGCCCAGGATGTCTATGCGGTCGAGGTTGTCAGGCGTTTGGGGGTCGCCAGGCCTGACGAATGATAGTGGAATAAAAGTGCGCACCATGGCAGTCTCTTCATTTATCCCGTTCCAATCAGTTCGGTCGGCTCGTCTGCTAGCTGGAAGAGTTCCCAGTTTATGGATACAATCTTCGCAGCCATCAGACGTTACCAAGGGAGCCTCTGCACTTCTTTACGGTCAATAGGCCTAGAAGCCTGTCGTGTCACCAAGGAAAGGTCAGTGCAACGATAGAAGACGGGCAGCATCGAGAAATCCCTTGGCATCCCATCAGCGGGGCACAGGTACCCGAGTCCATAGGCCTCGGAATCCAACTGGGCACCGCCTTACTCGGGCCACTTGAGCTCTGCTTACTCCAGGGTTGCTCCGAGTGGGTTTTGTATACTTATTATAGATTATGTTATCATCTAGTAGCGTTCCACCTGTAGCGAGAATCGAAAGTATAATAAGGCGACGAGCGAGATTCGATGTAACATGGAAGGGACTTGTCTCGAGTCAGGACTCGTAATATACTACGGGCACAGACTTATTGGGGGGGCAAAATGTCGATGGTAGAATGCCCTAAGGATTCATCAAGAGGCGGCTTCTTACCATTCCCAACCCCCTCTACCTGCTCCACGTCGTCGAGCTTGACACCGAGGGACCTAGCCTTCCCTATAAACCTTTTCCAATCCGCATCAAAAGGCAGAGGTATTGGGCGTTTGAGACCCGCTTCAGGACTTACGGGTCCTTCGTAGTAGTTGTGGATGGAACGGACGAAGCGGGTAAGAGAAGGAGGGCAGTAAGAGGCCGCGGCCTGACTGTGCGCACGGAGGGTAAGGATCGCGTGGCAGAACATGAGGGCAGCTTGAAAAGCGCTTTGTGTGCCGGGACCTTCTTCTTGAATGCAACGTAGAATATCGTCGCAGATGTCATAGCATTCCTCCCGTGTTAAAATTCTGGCCGCGGAAGACAGGAAAGGACCTCTATAACGGTTATTATCCAAAGTTGACTCGTTTCGAGAGGGATCGGAGGCTATTGCACGCCCGAAGAAGCTCAAAAGGATGATACGGACTTGACGTTGCAATTCTACACTGAGCATGAGCGGAAGTATTAAGAGACTACTAGTGGAAAATCACTTGCCTAGAACGATTTGCGCGTCAATAGTCGTGCTCGAGAGGATATCGGCAACCCATTGAATGGGGAGACTCTGAGTTGTGAGGTGCAAGTCCAGATCTCGAACAGTTTGGCAGGGTCGAGCTTCTTTTCCACCGTACATCCATGCTGTAAGTCGAAGGCATATCTCGATAGTCCGCGGCGCTGCTTCAGGCGGTAAATCGGTAAACCCACCGTTTCGAGAAAAAAGACGAAGTGTGGCGTCCTCTTGAAGAACATTGGGATCAGCCGGTGCCAGGCCTGGGGGTAGGCCAAACGTCAGAGGCTGAGCGAGTGAAAGGCGATGGAGAAATCGTGCGTAAGGCTTTCTACGCCCTATGTTATTCGCTCCGAGGACGATGTCGAAGCAGTGATCCACCGCGGTGAAGGTTGTATGGGAAAATTCTGCGTGTTTCGCCTCTAGCAATGCCTGGGTGGCGTCGTACAGAGGGACAGGCCTCTCGGAGAAGTTTTCTATCGTTTCTTCTGGAGATGTAGCCGTCATGTATTCCAGGTCTCGCTGGAAGAGCCAGGCAACACCGTGCTCCAACCACGAGTCCTTTGCCTTGTTGCGGAAGAGGACGCCCGTTCCGCGAGGGATGGGTGCATCCCATTCCGATCTCCCTTGAGCGGAGGTGAGATTCCGAGAATTGATCTTCAGGTATCTGTCCAGTGGCATTCTGGAAACGTGGACGATGAAGGGTCGAACGGCAGTGGAGATTAGGCGATGGAAAAGCCAAGATTGGGGAGACCTGTATGGACACGGGGAACGTGGTTGCTGGCCGATTCTTAAAGGCACGAAAAGCAGAAGGGATTGGATGGAAGGTAAAACTGTGGTAGCGAAGAGGAAAAATAGAGTTAACCCCACGGCAACAGTGACCCAGATGGCGATGGCGCGGTTCACATTCCAGAGGAATTCGTTCAGTCCGATGAGGAATAAGACAAGAGCAAGCTGCAAAATCACGGGGAGGATGGCGAAGATTTGGGGAACGAACCAGCTGTTGAGGGATTCGGCTTGCATCTGGTGCAAAGACAAAGCTATTTGAGGTTCGAGGTCGGCATAAGATCGTTCGTGTTCTCTGATCCATTGCAAGCCCACGATCCCGACGAGGACTGTAGCCAGACTGAGAACAAGGCTAAGAAACCATAAAGTGCTGGGTAAAGTGTCCACGTCCCCGGGCGGGAGGTTCCCCGTGGGTGTCTGTGATCCCATTTGGGACAGTAGCTGCGAAAGAAGGACTTCCGTAGTGTCCTGTCTTAGAGACTTTCCCGTTTCAATGACAAACGCTGTGACCACCGCGGAGAAGAGACCTGCCTGAGCCCGTTTGAACGAAAAGATGAAGAATAATAAAGAAAGGAATTTACGAAGATCAAGAGGTTCTGGACTTCTTCCTTCCACGCCTGGCAACGAACAATATCCACTTTCCGTAAAGAGTCCAGAATTTGTGACCAGGGTTCGTCTTTGGGATTCGGAAAGGGACATGTATAGGACCCTGCGCAATCCCAGAGCTGCAACACTTTGGGTGAGAGTTCTGGAGAAAGTGTCACCAGCGCTCACCTTATTCTCCGACATGTCGGTATTTCCTGGGTCTTTGTCAAGCTCTGGGAGGTTCATCGATGGCTGATTATTGGGGATTCGTGTTTGAATTCAATGGCGTTAAAATTGCCTGGCGAGCAGTATATACTGAGCTGGCATGCAGCCAACGGTGTCCTCGTGGACGCAGGTTAAATACGACGTGAGAAAGTAATTGTGGAGATTAAGCGTGAGCACCTGTAATCGTGGAACCGAGATGACCTGGCAAGAAGCGGACAGAACTGGCAGGAGGCGCAGGCGAGAACATCCCACATGTTATGAATGTTTCATTACCAGGCATGGGAATGCCTTATGCCTGCAGCCCTGCGCCTCGTCGCTGGAATTACATCATCTACTACCATAAGGGGCCTGTGTACAGTTCAGGATCCAAACCAATCGAGATACGTACTTCCGGGGATGGGCCATTGATCGAACGCGAAGCAGGCCTGGCGGCAAACTGAATTCCAGACCGACTTCGACCGGACTGAAACAACACAAGAAGAAGCCTAGAGTACATCTCACACCGGCTGTTTCGATCGACTTTGTCACGGGATGGGTTAGTAGCGTTAAGCTGAAGAAGATCTATTATCCCGGTCAAGGAGAGGGTAGCTTCAGCCAATGCCAATGGATCTGGCTTCGGGGAAGTGGCTTGGACGCTTAGTCCCAAGACATCTTCGTTTGATGTGGTGATCGGACCGAAAGAGACTGTCAATGGGGCGATGGCCCTGGATTGGAGCAGGCGTTGTGCAGCAGGGATGGCAAACTGGGCTGTCGAAGGGGCGAAGTACACTGTCAACCAAGTACCTGAAGCTGGCGAGAGCGTGTTAAGACACTGGGAAATCGGCTGACCTTCCGTTGCTCTGGTTTGAATTTGAAGATCGTCAACAGTAGATTCCAAGAAATTTTGGAAATCGAAGCGCTGCCTTGTTTCGTACCTCTGCGGTGCTTGGGGGATCTTGTGCTCGGAGAGAGTCGACGCAACAGTGTCTCAGTTTCTGTAACCCGTCAGATACAGAAGCTTTCCGTCTTCAGCGGTGCAATAGTGAGCAATGAACCCGGGTATCGGCGAGCCCATTTTGGATACTTCACGCA
Source organism: Candolleomyces aberdarensis (assembly GCA_004126415.1). Classification (NCBI taxonomy): domain Eukaryota; kingdom Fungi; phylum Basidiomycota; class Agaricomycetes; order Agaricales; family Psathyrellaceae; genus Candolleomyces; species Candolleomyces aberdarensis. The sequence continues at coordinate 36,107 of SDEE01000355.1, forward strand.
GCTGCTGCCGTTGCCTCCCTAATGAATGGCGTGCCAATGGGCTAATAGACCCTGTTTCGATACTATGTGTCGTGGATCGCAAAGCGGGGGTGATCGACCAACCTTCAGTAGGTACACCGCTTTCCGATGACATTCGTATAATCTGTTCAGCATTTCCGCCAAACTATCGCAAGACCGTTCGCTTGTAATGATAAACGCCTGGTAGGTCAAGTTCCTGTGCGTTCAACATGTCTTCGATCAAGACACCGATGCTCGTGGTCGTCGTTCAAAGAAGTGGTACAGATGTTGTCATGTAGCCCATGTCTTGAAGTATATAAGGCTCGTCTGAAGTAGGCTCTTTGAACAGGAGAACTGGCCGAGGCATTGGGGAGTAGCTACTCTGCTGACAGGGCTGAGTCAAAGGGAGCGTTTGAACCGACAACGCCAATGGGGCCGGACTTCCGTATAGAACCAAGAAAATGATGGGGAGTTCAGGATCAGCCTCGGAAATGCCCTCAAAACTACACTCCCTGTAAGCTTTCGCTTTTTTTTTTCAGCGGTTTCNACTTTGTTGAAGCTTTGCGTAGCCTCGCTGGTGCTACAGAGTGTAATATTGAGGCGTATGAGAAGGCCGTCGCTGGGACGAGGGTGTGCCCATGAGTTTTAGAATGGCAGATTCATTACATATTCAGCTGAGTTCGAAAACAGGATCCCAGTTTGGTGGGCAAGTGCCTCATCCTACGCAAAATCTAGGAGACGTCTTGACGTACTCTCAATCAGAAAAAAGGCCCAATAGAATCGTCAGATACCCTCAAACAACATGGAATCATCGGCTCATACTCTGGATGCACCGCCCTCGTCATTGGTAACTCCGCAAAAGCAGGTGCTTCTTATGACTATTCTAAGTTCAGGCTATCGGATTCACAGGTACGTGGTACTATTCTATCATTAGCGATCAGCCTCGCCAAAGAACCCTCAGGGTAAAATTAGTCCCCACGGAATCTCTTGGGTTAGTATCTGTATTCTCCCAATGGATTCTCTCCGAGGTCGAGCATTTTCAGCTAGCTTGGGAGCAGGCATGATGGAGGCTATATTCGCAGTCACACCTTCAAAAGTGATCACGTTGGTAAAATTTTTCTCTTCTCTCTGGCCTCGTAGACCGGTGACCGTCATCGCAGGCCTTTATGCGAGAATCGTCCTTCTCCGGCTGGTTACCAGTCTACGATTCGAAGAATTTCAATTCCCTTAAGGACCAAACCCGTCGATGATGCAAAACGATCCAACCCTCAATACCGCGGTCTTATACACGGACCAGCTTCAATTATCAAGCGAAAGGATAGTCCTGAGTGACTTTCGGCTCTCTTTAGCAATTGACGGCCAAGTGACACAAGGGTTTAATTTATGGTTTTGACCAGTTTGTTTCAAGATACCCGTTAAGCACATCACGGCGAAATCACGGTCGAAACGTGTCTCAACCGAGATTCGTAGAGTTATGTTCGATTCGTGGTTTTAACCTATCCGTTTCGGGGTGTCGTTCTGCTAGCGATACGCAATCACAAGATGGAACCATGGGTAACGAAGTCAGACGTATTAATTCTTCATGCGGAATGTGGCAAGACGCGTTTCAGTGGTTCTGCGCGCAGCGATACACCGGCTGGGCTGGCGAAATGGAAACCTCGTGTTTTCCGCGTGTTTGTCCAGTCGTTTCATGAGGCCATTCCTCAACATGTTCTTCCAGAACGTGCATCACATCTTCCTCTCAACCCTCCTCTTCCTCTCGCGATGACAGAAGCAATTCACTCGGTTCAGCTGTCCGACATTGTGATTCCGTGAGTGAGACATTTTACCGGCTTTCACTGATCTCAACCCTTGAAAATTTCAGAGTAATTGGCTCGACTGGTGCAGGAAAGAGCACTGTGAGTGAAAAAAACCAGCGATGGTCAAATCGCCCTCACCTTTCGGTACATAGTTCATCAACTACCTTCTCGCCGGCGCCAAAAGCAAACAAAGGGTCAAAGTTAGCAACGACTATGAGCTCTCGGGCTGTACGAAGAATATTGAGGCCGTCGTTATTGACTGTAACCGCTACGTGGAATCGCAGCGCTTCAATCGCAGAATTGTTATCCTCGACACGCCTGGCCTGGATGATGACGATATCTTCACAAACCTCGAGGTAATGGGGCGCATCGTCAAATGGTTGAAAGCTTCGTAAGTAGGCCGTCGACATACGTCCATGTTGCCATAACCTTTACTCACCTTACTTCATTACAAGATATCACCGCAGGATGGCCTTTGGGGGTGTAGTCTATGTCCAAGATATATCGCTGGACAGGGTTTCACGTCCTCTTCTCGCCCAATCGAGTGTTGAGAAGCTGAACGAGATCTGGGGAGGTTCTCAGGCCGACGCGGATGCTCTCAAGCGAAGGACGGTACTTGTCACCACGAAGTGGTCGCGGGAGCAAGACTACAAACGAAGTTTTGCAAAGGGGGAGGAGATTCTTACAGAGAATCACTGGAAAGCCATAATAGATGCAGGGGCGAGAGCCGTACGACTGCACGGAGGGAATGAGGTTAAAAGTGCTCGGCAAATACTCAGCAACATGCTCGAGCGGGTGGAGAGCACGTTGAAGAAGGAAGATCCAAGCTCGTATAGAAAGCGGGCTCATGGAAAGTTAACCGTAAGTCCGCGATGTTACCGTCGCTGGTTTCAAGCCTCCTTACTTCTTTGGAGAAATGTCCTAGCGACAAAGTCGGTTGCAGGGCTACTGTTCATGGAAGGCGCAATAAACTTGTCACGAGGTCAGCGAGACAGAGCTATTCAGTTTTCGAGGGTCAAGACACTGATATCGTAATCCTGTAAGTCTATCCGGGTATCTCTCCTCACTCGTGCGCCGACAATAAATTAGCGTCATAGGACCTACGAAATCAGGGAAAAGTAGTGTAAGAATCACCCTGGCTGTATGGCCGCCAGGTTCACTCACCGTCTGCCTTGACAGTTTATCAACGCGCTCCTCAATGCGGGACCTCGCACACGGACGAAGGTCTCGGAGGACATGGCTCCTTGCACGAAAGAGCTGGAACCCGTGGCTATTGAGGGATATATAGATGACATCACCTGCCTTCAAAACCGTAGAATCGTCCTCCTGGATACACCTGGATTCAATGATACTCCCAGCGATGTCAAACTTTTAAAGTACATACACTGTTGGATAGAGAAATCGTATGTGGTTCTACTGGCTATAAAGTGCAATAATAACATCAAGTTTGTGCTAAAGGTATCGCAAACAGACAGTACTCAGTGGCGTGATTTATCTGCACGACATCGAAGCACGGACGTCTGAGACGACTGAACGAAATCTCTGTTATCTCGGAGCCCTCCGCAGCGACGCGACCTTGGACAAGGTATTCCTCGTCACATCGAAGTGGAGGAGTTGCTTTGAGGCCGTGTGCGTGAAAAGGGAACATACCGCACGGGACGTGGTCTGGAAGAATATGCTTGATAATGGGGCGACGATGAGGCGAGTAGCAGAAGGCGATGAGAACAAAAGTGCCACGGAAATCGTTGTTTCTATTCTTCAACGGGTGGCCCAGAACTGCGTTTTGCGGCAGAGCACGCAAGGTCACACGGGCCAGCTGGGCGCAGCTGCCCTGTAAATTGACGGATTCGACTCAAAGGCTTTGTTTTCACGGTCACTAATAATGACCCTGTTGGGGCCCCGACAGACTCCCACATTTGTATGCAGATTCTATACAGGCCCAGAATATGAATCTTCAATAGAAAATTTCTGGTCGAAAGGGTGGCGAATACATCCAGAGTACAAAATAGTAACTCCGCGCTCTTTCGCATATGATGGTTATTGGGCTTTCTTTGTTGTCCATCAGGCATTGGTTTCCCCTCAAGAAAAAACCGCTGATTAATTTTCTACCAAATTGGGATCTTGTATTCACAAACTCGCAATCGGTAGAAGAGGTATAAATCTGAGCTGAAGTACACATTTTGCTGATTTTTCGCTCCAGATCTCGAGACATAAAATTTCCCAGGATTTATGCGCGTTGCTCACTGGTCCGGCCCTGGCCTTCACTCAACCCTGGTCCCATGCGCTTTGACCAATGCTCATGTTGAAAGAGCCTACCCCAGGCAATGACCCTCATGAAGCATTACTTTAAGAGAAGGGCTACTTGGCAAAATGCGTCCTCCGAACGACGACCAACGACGTAGACCGGCTCCAGAGCCTTGTTGAATGTACAGGAACTTAATAGGAGTCGTTATCCAGCAAGCACTGCAGCGATAGTTTGCCAGGAGAAATCGAAGAGTTTGTTAAAAGCTTTTGTACATTGCCAGGATGGCGGGCTTAGATATTGAAATATATCAACCCACCTCTTGTTGAGGTATCGTGCCCGCAGGCTATTCCGTGTAGCCGCAATGCCCGTCTTGAGGACTCTGCCTCAAGAGGAGATGGATGACGAACAGAAAGACTTGGCAGGCCTGACTTTAGGGATCCCGCCATTGTGCATCGTGGTCCTTGAAGACAAAGCTCATTCTCAGTTCCAGGGGGGAAATTTTATGCATAAGGTTTGGCCCCTGTGGTAACCTACAGATATATGTCTCCTTTTAGTTAACACTACGCGCGTTTCACGTCGAACATAGGACAGAAAGATATTCTAGAGGTCCTTTCAACCAATCGGCTGATCCTGGCTGAAAATGTTCACCGTAATGTTCAGATTCCGGATGGTGATTCCGCTGGCAGATTGAAAGAAGCTTGCGATCCCGTCTTGAACGTCCATCGATATGTTACGCTCGGGTGGCGAGACAGCAGCGAGGGGTTCATCCATTGGCACAAAAGTGGAGGATAACGATTGAGACTGAGCAGAGATGCCGGACCCCGAGCGAGTGATGGGAGTCCTAGCTTCCTGTTGGATAAGGGGAATGGCAACACTAATCGCTGAGGGTATCGACTGCGCTTCGTCACGCCAAAAGGATTCGGAGGAGGACGTGGGCCGGAATTGATCAAGAGTGACTGGGCCACTGGGTCCGACTGAAGCACAGAAGGCGGTGTCCATAGCGGAATCGTTGGATTTCGCCCCACCATGATGACTGAGTACAGAGGGCAATCTCTCGTTCAAGTCGTCGGTGGTACTGAGTTCCATTGCAGTGAAGAAAGCGGTGTCCGTAGTAGAGAAAACGGATTCCGTCTCGTCATCGCGGGATGTGGTTGTTGGGCTCCGGTTAGAATCCGGACTATGGGTAGCTGTGCTGACTGCAGCGAACACGGCGCCTGCAACTGGCATGCTGGGTCTTGCATAGAACCGGCCCTTGATAAAGCCAACGGATCGCATAGTTGGAAGCTGGGGTAGCAAACTCCTACACCTTGAAGCCAAACGTCTCCGGTCCCCACTTCTTCGCCAACCTTGTTTGTCATTGGGTAATCGATTTCGGAATATCTCCAGGTCTTCTTCAATCGCTTGAACCCTCAAAGGTTCCAAATTGAGGAGTTCATTGAGGATCCCCCATGACGAATCCTTCGTATTCAGGAACCGTCGTAGTTTTGCCCCCCTCTCCAGTACCCGCTTCCAACCAGTTTCCATCAATTCAGTTTCCCGCCGCTCATAGTCTTGATCCTGGCGCTCCCTGTCCCATTTGCTAGTCACCAGCAGTATACGACTCGAAGCTTCCGTGTGCGCGAAACGTATGAGTGGCCAGGGCCGACCATATTGAATGGTACATCTGTCTTGAGTGATGTCGTGAAAGTGAACGATCCCGCCAAATTTAACGTCGCTGCTGCAGCTTTCGAAAAGGTTAAGATGGCCCATGATTGGATTCGAAATGTTCTTACTGCTTTTCTATCCAGGTTCGAATGTATTGTAGAACGCAAAGGTCGCTGGCATGACCGTCCATCCCAGGAGTGTCGACAAGGATCAGTGACGTGTTTGATTGGGAATCTTGTATCCTGGGATTGCTCAGGACGAAATGGCGAGTGGTCGTGTCCTTCTGCGTGAGGTCGTCGCAGACCGGTGCGATATTCTCCCCAGCGGCGACGTTGATGAACTAGAATGGGGTTCATGTCAACTTCCTCGACCCAAGCAGATTTATCACAGTGTGTACATGACTCTTGCCTGCACCTGTCTGGCCCATTAACCTTGTATTAGGTGGGAAGTCAGCAGTGGTCGTACCCAACTCTTCACTTTTACATAATACGTACAGAATAACGATGCCCGAGTCGCCGTTGAAGATTGTAGGGTCGTCGATGGTCGGACGTTCAGAATTGGAATCCATGATACGAGAATAAAGGAACTGGATTGAACAGAAGAGTTTTCTCCACAGCAGGTTTCCTCTGCCTTGGGCTCACCGGCACCATCAAAGCATCGGGTTCCGGTGCTGTGGAATCGGTGATTGGGGGCTTGCCCTACTAAGTATGTCTTCTTGAACGGAGTGAGAGCAAACAAAGACATACATCGTCAGTCTGGCTACGGGAGACTACCGCACATGTGGCTGTGCTTGTCAGGAGGTCCCCGCTTTGTTTGTATCCGCAGGTTCGAGCCTCGGAGTGGGCACTCGTTTCGCAGCGCTTGTAACTTTGTTCAATGACCTCGACGACACGTCTTTGTTCAGGCTCTTACCTCTTTTTTAGTTCTCTCTGAGAGAAATAGTCTCAGACGCAGGTAGGAGAGCCCGCTTACTCAACCACTCAATGAGCGCGGCGCGTTTGTTTGTTCCATCAAAAATGCTCACATGACGCCAAATCGGCCAGCACCGGTTACACTGTAAGAAAGGAGGGGCTTTTCCAGACTGTGACAGAGGTCCGGCATTGTGACAGACAGATTGACTTTTGTGGTCCTACGGTAACTTTATCTTTGCCAAAGGCACGATGAAGCCATCGGCCCATGTTTCCTTTAAGTATTCACCGTATTTCCATCAAAAATATTGGCTGAACAAAGGATATACACAGATTATCACAGCGGCATAATTTATGTATCTCGGGATTTAGTCTATGAAGCACCTTGCAAAGAAGAAGACAAAGGAAAGAAACAAAGACCCATTTAACAGGGCTGTTCCAGCCGGTCACAGTATGGGATAAACACTGCGAAAGTCAATCTGTCTGTCACATTACCGCACTATGTCACAATTCGCAGAACCACCTCGTTTCTTGCAGTGTTAGCAATGTTGAATGCACACGTACAACCAGACTACATGGGCGCAAGCGCCCCTATCTGCACGCCGTGCATCGCGCAACGAAGTTGAACGACCGGCTTGCAAAACTAATGAGCCTGGTTTGATCCCCCCGCCAAGTGCACGCTACTCCAAAGACGCGGGTTTCTCTTATCTCTTAGGGGTCCCTCTCTAAGCGCCTACCGCTTATATAAATTCTTCTCACGCGCTCTGCTCCAGAGCATTCGCTCTTGTACATGTACCACCACCATTGATCCTTCAGCAATCTGTTCATACCCTTGCGATGATTTACCTGTAGATAAAACCCCTCACTCATATTTGTCAACATCCATCTCAAAGTGTCCATCCTGAATATTTGTAGTCCGCGTTCTCCCCTCAAGTCGTACAAATTGCCTCCAAGCACTCCTTTCCTCCCTCCTTGCCCCACATGAGCACTCCGACAATGCAATTCATAATACAATAGCTGCATTTCCCTCTTTTCTGGATTGGATGTGTGATATGAGGAAGGTCTACCAAAAGGAACTCCTGGATTAGTGGGCTCAGGCGGCGGAGCCGCGCTACAGACCGTTATCTTCCCAGTTTTTGCAGATTCTTAGAACAATCTTCAAATCCAATTAAAATCAGCCGAATAACGGGACTTATGAATGCCGAAAACGTGTAAATATTTGCATATCTAGGGGTGTGATAGCACCATGGAAAATCCGCCCTGGTGACGAGGACATACACACACAATCCCGCAATCAATTTCGAACTGCCATGATCATTACTTATTGTGCTAGTAGAGGTCAGAGTATCCATTACAGCAAGCGACGAAACGATAGACCCACTTTACAGAAATCACTGTAGTTGATCTTGTTTAGTTGTACAAATAAAACTATGCCCAATTCGGTGGGCTGCATTCCATGAACAGTATGCTAATGGTGTAGCTGTATGACCTCGCTTGCTCCTGCCCAGGGGCTCAGTTTTGCGTACACGGGACGTCACAAGAAGCCATTATTTCGCTTTTCTTGGCGCATTTGCGACGGTTTCCAGTAGAAATTGCTCGAGAAGGTCTTATGAAGTCCATTAATTATCGGATCTTGATGCATTTTGGCTAGGCGGTTGACTTTCCCTACCGAATTGGGCATAGTTTTATTTGTACACAGCTCCACAACTAAACAAGATCAACTACGATGATTTCTGTAAAGTGGGTCTATCGTTTCGTCGCCTGCTGTAGAATCCGCGGCGTCAAGTCAGTGTCTCACGGCATTTTTTGCCATGCGTTCTCAGCGTTCCGTGCCAACGTGGCAGCCGCGTGCTGATCCATAGAATCTGTTAATCAGATGAAAGTTCCGGGGTTGTGATCAGGGGTCAGGGAACCAGCAGAGAAACAGACTGCCACGTTCCAAACAGGCATGTATGTACGGTTCAACCACAAATGCCATCGGAATCACGAACCATTTAGTCACATCTTGGCATTCCCCCCAAATCGCAATTTGGGGATTTGCGACCGCGTTCTAGCATTTAATACTTATAATACCAGTCTGATTTGCAATACACGCCCCATATTATAGGGGGCGCAATAGAAGGAATACCACTACATTCTCAGGCCCAACCAAAAGTCATTTGCGAACACGATTGCTCTTGAACAAGCCCAGGATACCAGAAAGCCGGTCGAGGACTTTGTTGCGGCTTTCGGTTGCCGAGTTGGGATGACGACGCTTTTGGTGTTGTTGAAGTTGAGCGAACCCCTTTCCGATATCGAACTCCTGGCCATTCTCAAGAGCAGGGAGAAAACTGTTGACAATGACCCAAGCATCTTCATCGGCTCGGAACTCGCGCACCTCTGACCCTGCCTTAAGGATACGCTCCCAGCGCGCCTTTAGTGACGTGTGCCGACGCTCTCCTACGTCCCCGCTGTACTCCCACTTGGTGGTCGCGATAACCAACTGCCGATAAATGCCAGAATCTAGAGAGCGATCTAACGCCTTAAATTCGTGGTCTGCAATGCCTTGATACTTATCGGTACTAATATCGTAGAGGTAAATGACACCTCCGCGACACTTCCCACTGGGGAACCTGTCGGTATTGGGAAGCTACAAATTCGTATCAGAACAGAACACAACACTTACGACCGTTTGAGCCAGTCAAGAATTTCTCGCAGGACAACGGCATCCGACTTGTCAGGACTGTCGAATCCTGGCGTGTCTACGACAACGAGTCGACGGTTTTTCTCCAGATCGATCACGGCGTGGTTGNACTTCTTTGGTGCAARSTTGAAGTGAGCYATCCTCACCGACAGCCATCCTAGGCGCAGATTGGGGAAGAAGGGCGTTAATGAACTAGAAATTGGATCGCCTCATCATTCAATTGCAAGGAACGAAAAGTGCATACGGTGCTCCTCCCAGACCCTATGACGCCTGTAACGCTATTGAAGGTTGGTAAAATGCTTGAGTGTGGAAAAGTCTCCGATACGTACAGAAGAACGATGTCAGAGCTTCGAAATTCGGGTTCAGGCATGTTTTGAAATCAGGAAAGAGCAATTATCTGTGCTAGAGAGTTGTTTTCTCCTTGTCAACCGACTTCAGCTTTTAAGGTGACATTCAGCTGATCGAACTGGCACGAAGGTTCCCCGTTTTGCGGACGCTGCGCTGGGCATGACAGGTAGCACAATCTACGATCCGGCAGGCACCCTGATTCCGTCCTTCTATATCGAGCGCTCAGAAGGGTAACAATTCCTTGGAAATGAAAACTACTCGGTTGGATAAGTGATCATCTATCGGACCTTGAACACGTTTTCAGCGAGCGTGATATGGGATAATGTTTAGAAAACCAACACCGTGCCCCAAACCCGACCTCGTGTTTTCCTGATTTTGAGGGTGATGCCTGAGATCCAGTCACAGTTCCCGTTTACTAATAACCCCCATTTGTGCCGCAACCGCCTTTAGTACGTCGGGAAGCGATAATGTTACTCCAACCTTAAGGATGCTCGAGAAACCGACATAGTAATTCCGTGATTTAACGAAAAACTGGTACCTTCACCCGCTTAGTCTACAGCCCTTCTTTCGGAATCGGAATCATGGGAGCGACTGCCACTAGGAAGAGTAGCGTAAGAACCAAGGTTATCATGGGCGAGAGATTGAACCCCCTCACCCGTTTTTCGAAAGTTCATCAAGAGCGCCCTCGGTCACCAGTCACTTGGGATCAAATGGAAGGTCGTGGCTGTCGAAGAATTGGTGTCGTGTGCGAACCAGCTTGGGTCTATTGTGATCGAAGGGACACGCCTGACTTCGACAATAGGTACTCTGGGGATTTTGAGCTTCACGATCTTATTCCCTGAGCATCCGCTTCAATTCCCTCCAACGAGTAGATATCACGAAAAGATGGTTTGGGAAGGGTCATGTACCTGCACGATATCTCCGATGATCGTTTCTCTGGTGAAGCTCTTTGAAATCCCGAGAGGTTCGGCGAGTTGTGCGGGGGTTCGACGCTTGAAAAGGTCGTCCTGGTTCCCTCGAAGCGAGGGAGAGTTTTCGGACGAAATGTGAATAAGAGAGAGGGAGAGCTGGAGACTAATCACTGGAAGACGATGTCGGTTAGTGTTGCACAAGTTGAACGACTTGTCCCCGGCGAAGAGGGAGCGAGTGTTTAGGGAGTCGTCCGCTCTGTACTCAACAGGGTTGAGACGCAGGAAATCGAACATACCAGATTAGGGGGAACTCGCCAAGCGGCATCAACTCATTCCCCAGGCGAGAGCTACAAAATCAACTTCGGCAAATGCTCGAGGCACAAGCTCAGATGTTGGCGCTGGAGGCTAACGCGCGGTTGCAGGTCCGGGAAATGAAGAGAAGTTACAATTTCGAAAGCAAGAGGAGAAGGTCAAAAAGATGGCCCCGCGGATTGAGAGTCTGAGGCTCTCGCTGCCCAAGCGTTCAGCACGATGGTAATGAGCTGAGGAACGTGGCAGCTGGTACCGTCAATTTGGTTCAGACGGAGCTCACTGAGATCTAATCTCGGTGAGCTTCCGCGGCAGCTCGTCGAAGAACTTTGCCACTCCCACGCCCTTCGTTCTCGACACAACTCGCTCCCTCTGCTTCAGCTCACTGTCCACTGCCGCTACCGTACTGACAGAAGAGCGGATAGCGCAATTCTTGGAACAACACCTCGACTGGCAAGTCTTGTGGTACGCACCAATCGTTTACGACAGTATTCGCTGGAAGCCTCGCTAAACGAGTGAGGGCATCGTTTTCACAATCTATGAACATATTATGAAAGTCATTGGATAGATATCCACAAGACAGCTCTGTACGTGCGCTTGCCGTGGGTGCTACTTTCGTTCTCAAAACGTACAGCTGACATGGCACCGATACTGGGGATGGATCATGTGCCGTTCTGTGCTGGTTAGCGGGCAACGGATCGCCATGCCCTTAGGTTCTTGGTGTTATAATGGCTCAAAGTAACTCGGAATGGACTCACCAGGGACATCTTCCCCGGAAAAATATTTCCTAATGGACCATTCTTCTGCTTCTTGCCTANTTTTTTTTTTTTCAATTTCACGAGATCTTGGTACAGGACGCAGACTGGCGAAGGATTCAATTGGAGTACCTCATTGAGAATCTCCTATGCAGACTCCTCCGTATTCATGAATCGATGTGACCTTGCACCTTTGTCCAGTAGCTGCTTCCAAGCGGTCGTCGCCAATTCGGCCTCTCGTGCATCATAGTTTTGCTCAGGTCCCGTAGATCCCGCATTCCCGTCGCCAACCGTAGGTGTCCTCAAGGTCCGGGGTGCGCAAATTGCCTTACGGGCCAGATCAAGTTCTTGCATGATATGGCTCCTCAGTTTTCAGTGATATCGTGGAGATAGAGGATCCCCCCTAGCCGAACGTCGGTGCTGCACCTTTCAAAATTTCACGAAGGTCAGATAGACCAATATTCTAACTCGCAGGTTCGTATCCCTCCTAGTATCTCGAGATCAGGAGTGTGGATGTCATTCAACTCGGGGTATCAATAGAATAAGCGGCGGCTGGGGTTATCGAGGATGTTGCATTCTCAGGTGATTGCTAATGGTGGAATGTCCGACAGGCGTGACTTCCTGGGTTAATCCATCGTAGACTCGTGCTAATTTCGCCCCGCTGCCTTGTTGATAACCGGGATGGTGCTTGTATCAAAATTTCCGATCCTAGAGGAACTGTCTTAGTCTGTACATTACTTTTGCCTCCACCTGACCGATCAACGTTCGATAAACCTTGAGATTAGGGCGACATTGATCAGTAGTGAACCTGGTCTCTCGCGGGATACCTACAGGATGACCACACCCATGCCGGCGTCCAAAACAGGATGTCTGGATGTGGTTGGGGGCTGACGGTTAGATGCTGCTTCAGAAACTATAGGTCGAGTGAGTATATTGGGCGCGAACGGTTGACGTCAAAGGTGGGGTCCTGTGGCGAGCTTATATCGGCAAGGCGCATACTTAGGAGGAATCCGTCGCCGAATTCTCGTGTGCCATATACTCTACTTTCGTGCAGCCCTACATAGTAAAGCCGGTACATTGTTGCCTCCGATTGAACTTGAATATTTGGCACAGAACGAAAGTGGCTACTACAACCCACGGACCCAACCTGCTCCTGCTTCTACAGTTCTTGAGGTATACGTATATGGACAGTATCATGAGTACGGTGCGCGCATTGAAGGATTGCCCATTGCGGTATGTGCGCCCGTTCTGTACATTGTACTGGGATACGGTGTCAGAGGTAAGATGCGCAAGCACACAGGCAGACACATGTATAAAAATAATCATTATCGGCCAGCGATATATCTCCAGAAATAGAGTAAGCTTTTTCGCCGACATGACGACCATGGAGAGGACGACTAAAAAGGTAAGAACACTAGCCCCTACTATTACTAGCAACCACCGGTCACATATCACAGACTTCGGCCTTCTACTGACGGAGGATGCTTGTGTCTTCAATACGGTTTGATTTCTGAGCCTAGTACTTAACTTC
>SDEE01000356.1:0-45490 GCA_004126415.1 Candolleomyces aberdarensis
GATAAGCTGAGTGGCAATAAATTCAGGCTCGCGAGGAAGCAGACTTACAAGCTATACACCAGATGAACTGAGTGGCAAGAAATTCAGGTTCATGAGGAAGCAGACTTACGGACTATACAACAGATGAGCTGGGTGGCAAGAAATTCAGGTTCATGAGAAAGCAGACTTACTTTCTATGCACCAGATGAGCTTAATGGCAAGAAATGCAGGTTTATGAGCAAGCAGACTTACTCGCTATACAACCGATGAGTTCAATAGTAACAACTCATCATTTAAACCAAATTGACCTACCGTCTGCCATGTCAATGCATTTGCAATTAAGATTGTTCATATGTATTGTCCCAGAAAACAGGCAAATCGACCCGGATTAATCCAAAAAAGATTAGCCAGATCCCGTTTTCCCCAGTGTCAATGAACGAGTGGCAAACAATGCACCGGTGGCCCATTAGTGTCAATTACATCTCAGGAAACTCAACACTGTGCCCACCTCAATCTCGCTGGTCCTCAGATGACGAAAATGGATCATCTCGTGGCCCTCCTCGCTCGGTTCGACACGTTTGTACACCGGCACGGAAGGCAGCGTGAACCGGGTTCGACACCGTCGACTGCAACCTCAGACTCAGCACTTTCTCTCCTCTTATCAAAATCAAATTTGTCATGAAGTTACGCACCAAACAAACCACCCTTGATCCAAATACGTCCCAAGTTCTGTCTTTCCACATTTCGGACAAGTCTTCGCAAGATCTTTGACCCATTCCCGCTCCATCAGCATGCTCATAATCAGTGCATCACCTGCCGTAACCACAGACTCCCAATCCTGAGCCTCGACTAACATCCCATTGCTTGATCCTGTAATGCAATACCGCTTCTCGATGACACGCTCCTCGCCTACCTTTCCTCTGAAATGACCGATCAAGATGCGATGTAAGTCCTGGTTGTCGCCGGTCTGTGTAAGAAACAATAGACAGAAATGAGGAAAGATCTCGTCTCACTTCGTAGCTGCGCACAATGGACAATGGGAGGGTGAAGGTTTCGTCTAGCGCATCGGTGATTGTCAAAGCGTTCGCATCGTTGTAGCCCACAGTCTTAGGAAGCCTCCCATGAAGCAGTCGATTCGCTTCCATAGTTATCAGCAACAGTCCATACAAGAGCACGGTCCTACCTTGCGCAGCGACGTATTGATGGATAACCAAGTTTCCTGCCACATTGTTGAACATCGCTCCGTGGCCGATGGAGAAGTTGCTGCTATGTGATAGCATCTGAAGGCCGAAAGGTGCAGGCTCTAACGGTGGCCACAACCATATTCACCTCTCTGTTGCCACGGACGAAGGATTGGAGACTCACGCTCTTCGCTGGTGGGTGGACTGCTGACATTCTTGCCCTGAGGCAGAAACCCCCGGCGTATCGTTAAAGGAGAGGCTACGCGCGAGCTCTTGCCCTTGCCCTTAGACGGATTGTGAGTACGATCGACCGGCATGTCGAAACGATGTTCAATGGTCAGGGGATTCAGAGAAGAGAGACTTAGATGAAGAGTATGTAAGAGCAGGTATCTGTGACGAGCTTGTAGGTGATGGGGATATGCAGTCATTAGAGAGGGGTTAAGCACTGATCGGACGATTCGTACCACAGCATTCTAATCGAATGTCCCAGAAGGTTCGATATGTTCACGAGGTCAAGAGTGATTGAGTTAGCTACTCATTCTATTTGATCAGATATTAATACATTGCAAAACCCCCGACATTTCCAATCGAGAGCAGGCCGGAGAGGTATGGAGAAACTCCAGGCATGGCGCCATTCTCCACATCCTTGTCCTCGACGCACCCCCGGCACTACACCGGGCGAGGTTTCTATAAGTTGTGTAGTTCAGCGCCGACCAAGTGCTAACGTACCAGTGCACAGATGTAAGGCCTCCTCCGTAAAGTAGCAGAGCGCCGAGATAGAGGCGACGTTAACCAGGTGACCGACGAAAGGGATGTCATATAGAAGGAGTTGTTCTAGGTTGAAAGAATCGTCGGTGAGCAGGGCAAGATGAGGTGAGTTGAGCAACCAAATTGACCAAGCAGGTCCGAGCAATTAGTAATAAGAGTAAAGAGGGGAACTTCAGGCAGAACACGCACGTTGAAACCTAGGGGGATGAATAACAGACATTTTTGCTTCTCACCCTATGGCTCTGTTTGCGGCTGGAAGGAAGCGCGGCAGCTGCGACATAATCAACAGTTCTGTTGCACGGAGTTGACACTAGGAGTTATCATCACTCCCCAGGATAACTAGTCAACAGGAAGAGATAAGCGCGATAGCCTTCGTATACAGAGTCAGGGGAGAGGGAGGAAAAGACCAGGCACAGGTTAACCGTTGATCATCGTCGCATGGGGGAAGAGCGGTGTAAGACGCCAGCCTTAGCCCCGACTGCGGTGTGCTCGTGTAATCCCTTGATCATAGCAATCGAACCGCCTCTAGCAGGAGAGGCCAGCACCCAACCGCACCGACTGTGCTCCCACCTGCAACCCACGAGGCCATGCACGCCTACCACCCACGACGAGAACAGTGCAGAACACAATTGAAAGACGTACGGGGATGGTGAAACCCCAGCTAGAGCATACCCAGTCCGAACCGGCTCCCAATGTATCCCATTCTCATCCCAGGACAGGCTTTGATCGATGGATTGGTGTTGAGTGCAGTACCCGCAACACACGGTCTAGCGTTTGTCAAATCGAGTGAATTAGAAGAGATCCAGCGAGTTGAGGAGAAAGAAGTCGCGCAGGACGGCGCATCGAATTGCCCTGAGGCAGCAGCAGGCAGTGAGAGGCAGTGAGAAGAATGGAAATCTCAACGAGACTCCGACCCGCAAGCTGACAGGAATTGTTTGTGCAGGACTGCACTGCAGGTTACAAACCAAACCCGCCGGCAGCCCTATCTTTTGTTTGATCGCGCCTACTGTGCCGCGGAGATTGAATTTGCCCGAGGCAGAAGCAGACTCATCCTACACTGAGGGGACACCGTGCCCATCAGAGCCCACTTCATCTCACTGTAGAGCGTGTGTAAAGTCGTGTCAGCTGGTGTGATAGTTGCGTTGGACGTATCTTCTCTTCTCCAGCCTCCAACTAGTTTGTTCGTACACTTCTCCGCTCCATGCTCAAGCTCGAGCATGTGCTAACTGCCATGAATTCGGGACCGTAGACGACCGTTAGTACCTCTCAGATCGGTGAAAAGCCAGCTATCGACAACAGTGTCACCTTAGAGTTAATACTCACTCCCTTTGGAACGCTGCGGGTTCATCGGTACACCGTGGTCTGCCATTACACCTTGGTACGTTGTTGTTTGATCATTACACTCTGGAGCGATGTCTCACTGGATGTTCGGCTTAGTATCTCTAGAGGTCCAAGTCCTGGTCCAGGGCGTCACCTTAGCTTGTGAGAGCTCATGAGCACAACCAGGGACAGTGCATTAACTACCCCGCCGAGCATGAGGTATTGAATGGGATGCTGATGAGATTGACACTCGGGTTGGGCGGTTTCTCTGTCCAGGTACGTCCGTTAGCGAAGAGGCGTCCACTAAATATTGATTCCACGCCATCTTTCCAGGCCTGATTAATGATTCGTCATATCCCGACGAAATCCAAGCTGCGACATCACCTTCTCCACGGAAATGAACTCAACGAGGAGACATACCCTCTTCAAGTTGTTGCTATCCCTGGCCCCGTCTGTCCTCAGCTGGACCATTTCCATCACCGATCGCGCCCCTCCTTCACATATGAAGGTGTTCGCTCTTGAATTTCTGCCCTCGTTCCTCTCTCCAGGTACCTCCACTTCAATGGTCACTCATAGCACCGCCATCCTCCACCGATCAACTCCCAAACTCTACTGCCCGGCCATTGCGTCAATCCCTGTAAACGACGCGCTCGCTGCCTCGGCTACCCACCGATCGCTCCGCATGCATCGACGCAGCTATAGGACATAGTCTTTCCAGAGAGCCCAAAGGGTGGAAATTGAAATTGGGCTCTGAACTTCGTACGCACGTCATCTTTCCCTCTCCCCCGACAGTCCAAAACCCCACATACCATCGGAGGTGATGTGGCCATGATATTCAGCCCCCATTTGCTATCTTGGCCGTTCAAGTTGTTTAAGCCTGCGTTCGCTCGCTCCCACCACCAATCTCCCATCCTCAGCTGATCTCCCTTTCCCTCATCTCTACATCGCAGTCGAGATTTCCACCATCGTCCTCAAGGTCCCTGAATCCGGGGGTCATGCACGTGTATGGGTCAGGGATTGACTGCAGGATTAGGATCAGGCTATTGCGATTCGGGGCATTGACGGGTACCATATCGTACGACGTTTGCTGGAACTCGAGAGGTCGAGAGTGAGGAGAGTGAGGAAAGACGGAGACCAGGCGATGTGGATGAGACGGTATGCGTCTGCTAGAGCTTTACTACACCGTGAGTGAGTTCATCGTTCATTCTCGTCCTTATCTTGACTCGTTCTCCGATGCGACGTCTGCGTAGGGAAGATCCCAAGGCGTCCAGGTATGGATCACGCCTCACTCCAGTTAATCGGGTCGACCGACGGACATCTGGGAGTCGTCTCATCAGGCAGCAGGCTCCATCTTCCGAATGGCTTGGGAGATCTCAAATTGATTCAGACAAAGGATGGCGTCTCGTTGGCTCATGTACTGTTCAACCACATTTTCGGTTCGTCTTTATGTCTTTCGGACGTCATCTCCAATGCGAAATGTGGCATACTCATACGATTTCCATCTCGGATTGCCGACAGCTTCTGTCAGGCGATAGAAAATACAGCATCACGATTGCCATGATCATATCGCCGATCCTACAACTGGTGCGCGTCTCCAGTCTGCGCCAGCGAGAACACGATGAAGATCGCCCAGCTAATGGCAACATACGGAGCACGGCCGGTACAGAGATCCTTGGGTGTATCCAGGAACAAGGAAAGACCATACAAGCATATAAACACTTGAATGCCTGCGATTATGAGCGGTGAGCAAGGTGACTTTGATACATTACTCAGAACGCGCACCGATAGCGACGAAGGAGACAATTGTAATTCCATAGATGGAGCGAACAGCTGCTAGGGTATGCCTTATTTGCTCATCCGGTACCGACCTGGCTGTCGTTTATTGAAGGAGTTTCTAGTGCAAAGAGAGGCAAAGAATTTTTGCGAAGCGGGAGGATAAACTGGCAAGGAAAACTGAATGAGTGAATTCGATATCAGTTCCTATACCTGGTCTATGCATGCGGGTCTCAAGGAAAGGTATAATGCTCAAGATTTATATCGCATCGATAATAATCATTGTCTTCTCACCTCTGATGATCGCAGAGTTCTGAATGCACACTGTAGGCTACTTATTGCCGCGGGCGCTGGGCGCTTCAGAGTAGCATTAGAAGTTGAATGGAAGCGATTTCAACTCCACAGCCGCCCGCGTTACTGCCGCTTAGAATCTACGCATAAGCGGTGAAGATTCCAAATGTGTGAGAAGGGCATTTTACCCTTCTACCGCCGTCTGCATAAGCGTGGGTCGGTAGGTCAAGCGGCAGTGATGACCAAGCTTTCTATGCAATTCCTGTTGAACGTGATGAAATATGTGCATAGAAGTGGCGGTTTCCGTTCACTCTCAGGTACGCTTCGATAAGCGCCGAACCAGTGAATTTCTTCTGAACGGAGGTCGTACTCGGTCGTGCCTACAGGAATTATATCGTCAGTTCGTCGTTTCTAGGACACGGGTTTGCGAGCCCACGAGATAGAAAGCCTGCTTACCTGGGTGCTATATTAACACACGTGTTGATGAAGAGAAGCGAAACTGATTATACGTGGTGGAGACTCGCGACCTCTACCCTTATCGACCTTGTGAATTGGATTACAGATGGTTTACTGGTATGTTGACCTATTTCACCGCCAGTAGCACGAGTTAAGCACATCGGTTCTATTCTTACTACGTACGTCAGGTGTATAGATGCGCGATAATCTGGACAGAAAACCGATGGGTTTGCATCTTCACTGCACTCACCTATCTTTCATCAATTGGTATGTTCACTGGCACCAGTTGAATTTTCCGACTCGTCGGTACTCATACCAGTACTTTTCAAAGGAATGTCTATTGTGATGATGGTCGGGCTGTCAAGTCCTACTTCCAGAGTCACACCTTTCGTCGGGACCGCGATATCGGCCTGGGTATATCTCAGTGTCGCGGTTATTGTCCTTGCCACCTCTCTCATCGCGTTTCGTCTGCTCCGCTTGCGTAGGGAGCTGATACAGGTGCTACCAGCCAGGGATATGGGAGCCTACCTTGGCGTTGTGGCGATCCTCGTGGAGAGCGCACTTCCATTGACGCTTTCGGGGATTGCTTTTGCAAGTGTGGTGGAACCTAAAACCCCAGAAGCGCGTATTCTGAACGCTCTGTTTCTATGCTTATGGTATTCGTTGAACGACAGTATTTTGCTCAACAATAAGTAGAAGGTTGTGCTGACATTCGTCTCTCATAGGCCATTTGTTCACAGCTAATCATATTCCGAGTTACTGTTGGGCGCTCGTACCTCCGCCATCCGGAGGTTCATACACCGACTGGTGATGGCGAAGAGCGTGTGTCAGCGAACATCGCATTCACTCACGCAAGCCAAATTCAAACCATTGACAACGTGGTGTCGACAAAGACAATTGAAGAAAAGGATTTGCAGGTGTAAGCCAAGTCTGCAGGCATTAGCGTACCCTAGGCAGAGGAATCCATCCAACTGACCTCTAGTCAGGGCTCAAATTGATACGTGCATCGTAACGAGTGATTTCTCCGAGTGCTCTCAATGAGTCCATTTCAGTTCGTACGAGGGTATTGTAGTAAACAACAGCCGACAGCGGCCCCCTCAATATCTGAGATTCTGGCTCAGACATCCTTTGCTACTCGATCAGAGTATACAATCGTCCCAGAGTGGAGGGGTCTTCAACGGATGGCAGCAGTGAGGATCATTAGTCTCCGGAAGGTCGCCTTCCAGTTGGCAAGAATTCATGCCGCACTCCACAAAGGAGCGAGGTAGGATGTTGAACTTTCTCCGCGCCAGCCTCTGTTCCGTGAAGATCAAGACAGTTGGTAAGGATCTATGGTAAACCCTGATGAACGCGTTGACCGTAGTCTCTTCTAACTCCTTGGCTGCTTTTGACCATATCTCTGATGAAATTCAGAGCTTCAAGAAGCCGTGCTCCATATTTAGCAGGGGTGACGAGTCATGGAATACATCAGTGAATGTCAGAGACAACGAAAGAGGCGGTGGGAGCAGAGATCTTCCCTTTTCCCCCCAATTCATTCGGACTCAAGCAGTCATTTTGCATTCACATTCGCTTTGTTATAATTTCTCTCGCCTCTCGTCATCATCAATCTCATCTATGTCTTGAATAATTATCAATACACTTGTTCCCCCCTCTCAAACTTTGAGTGATCGGGTATTGGGCCATCGCTGTCTTGAGCCCTCCTCAGACCCCATTGATCTTCCCTCACATAACAAACTCTCTCATACAACGTCATTGAGGTGAAAGAATTATGCTCACATGTACCTCAAAACATTTGAGAGCGGTACATGAGAAAGAATGGTTCAACAAAAAAAATGGAGGATGGATAGTCAGTACAGAGATGTCAGCGGTGGCTAGCCACAACGTGAGCAATGAGGGAGGAAGAAACAGGGGCTAGTCGTAAATTTAAATTTAGCAGGGCTAATGGCAGGGATGTTCTTTGGCTGGGGCATGTTAACTTACTGCCAAGTCAAAATGCTCCAAGTGAGGCATGGACAAGTTAGCTTTTTTTGCAGGGAAGATCAACAACAAGTAAACTTAAAAAGTTACTTTGTGCGCAATTGTTCAAAAGGTTGTTGACTCTTCCATGTGGGATTTTGGGACCTACCTGTTTTACCTTGTGCGTGAATGACCAGGACAAGTGGAAGAGAGGCGAATTCAAAATCTGTCCAAGGATGGCCTATGAAGGTGGGTAGTCTATCAGACTCAGTTGCGAGTTATGTGCTGCGTGTTGTGTTTCCAAAACAATGTGGTGTTAATTAAGCATAGGCCAATACATAAGGAAAGAATTGGAACAATGCAAATACAGAACAGTTGGAAGATGCAATACAATAGATAAATAGAGAATACATCCAAAATGCGAGAACAGAAAAACAAAAAACTGAGAAGCAAGAAAGAGAAGAGGGGAATGAGACGTAGATGCAGACACCAGATCCAATTGGAAGGTAGCGGAAAGCACAGGAACTTGATAATCTGGGTTTGAACACCAGGAGAAGTTCAGACTGAATTGAGTTTGAGGTCTAATGCAATAGATGAGTCAAATCATTGGAGTGGGAGAAATTGTCAATTTGAGTGGAAAGAAGAAACACGCACAGTGGAATCTTGCAGATTGTGTGTTGGGCATGCTCAGTATGCTCATCCTTCATTGACTTCTTCAACTGGGACCACAGCATGAGTGAAAAAGAATGAAAGGCAAGGCAAATGCTATCCACATCTTGGCTGGCCAGGATATGGGTCTGGAGTAGGTAGCTCAACCCAAGATTGTTGTCCTTCAGATTCCCTTGGAGGTTCCTGAAGGGTGAATGAGGGAAGTGGCAAAAAACTCAGGTTCATAAGCAAGCAGACTTACAAACTATACAACAGATGAGCTGAATGGCAGGGAAATCAGGTTCATGAGCAAGCAGACTTACTGGCTATACAACAGATGAGTTGAATGGCAAGAAATTCAGGTTCATGAGGAAGCAGACTTACAACCTATACAACAGATGAGCTCAACAAATTCAGGTTCATGAGGAAGCAGACTTACAACCTATACAACAGATGAGCTGAATGGCAACAAATTCAGGTTCATGAGCAAGCAGACTTACTGGCTATACAACAGATGAGCTGAATGGCAAGAAATTCAGGCTCATGAGCAAGCAAACTTACGTGCTATCCAACAGATGAGCTGAATGGCAAGAAATTCAGGTTCATGAGCAAGCAGACTTACGTGCTATACAACAGATGAGCTGAGTGGCAAGAAATTCAGGTTTTACTACAGGACTGGCCGACGTCCAAGACAGAGCTCCATAGACGATCATTACGCCAAATAGATTGGAGCATTTTGCCATTTCCGACCTCAAATCAGTTACATTATACAGGTGTTATGCGGCTCGTTCTCCCTGGACTCACCTTGCAGCAGGCACAGGATTCCGTGCATAAGATTCAAAGAGGTTGCGCCGAAGAAGCTAATATTTCGAGCCGCCCTAATATTTGTAATTCCGCCACCATACATTCAATGTTCCGACTGAGAATACAGACTCCGACCCAGATACTATGTTTATCTCGCTAGTCGTTGTAAACCCGACTCGTAGTGCATTTTCAGGAGAAGGTGAACAAGCCGGCATGTTACACGTTCTAAGAGACATGACTCGCACATATCATACCATAAACCCACAGAAAATGCCGCTACTCACACCTGACTCTGGATCTGTGGCTGTCAGGTAGCAAGAGGGAAACACCGACTGTTGAGCGACATGTCCCTAGGCTTACAGAGTTTGACCGCAAAAAAGAGGGACACTCTGCAGAGAGGCAAAGCCTGTCACGATGCCGGTAAGTAGTCCACCGTTGAACTCGCAAGGGACGAGGATCAACTAACTATGCTGCCACTTTGCAGGAGCAAGAAAATGGTCAGTGTTCTTCCCTTGCATGCACTTTGAGATGGATTCTCAAGACCTGTTATTGATAAAGAAGTGCAACAGGGTTAGACCAGCATGCGATCAATGCGTGAGAGGGAGGAACGGATACAACTGCAAGTACAACAAAGAAGCCCCATCTACAGCACTAGACCAGTCCAGGGACGCAGCATGCAGCCCAGGAAGAGGCAGGCCTGCATTGTACGACAGTAAAGGGACCGTTCAATACTCCAGCTGTGAAAGCCCACGTTAAATCGGACGCATAATGCAGATCATCTCCTCAGCTTCCCGAGCAAGCATAGACGAACACATGCACAGCAGTAAGTCTCATGTCGATCGGGTATAGTGTCGTCACTGTAAAGCGCTCATACTTTACGTGGTCCCTCAGAGCCATCTGAAAGGGAGTTTACAGAGCAAGAGAGGAAAAGGGCCTGCAATAAAAACTTGAGGTCGTTCCAACCAGCAGATGACACTATTCCAGAAAAGATACCACCCACGTTGCTGTACGTTCTGCTTTTTTGCGTTGAACCTACCACGTTCATGCTCACCAAGGCCGCCAACTCCCTTACGGTCCGCGCCCGTACAATCGTGGCACATTCTCAGAGTAGATAAATTTGCTCTACATGCTCACCAATACGGGCTCAAAATGGATCTCATCAAATTGAAGAGGTGCTTGCAAGACCCATCCTTGGAACACCCCCACCCGGCTTTTTTAAACGCTGTTTTATCTCATCCCGTGCTTTACATCTAGACCGGATCCGATGAGCCTCCGAGAAACAACGTATCTCAAGAGATGCTTGGACAACATGCCCAACGCTCTAGAATACAACTACCTGACAGACATCATCAGAGCGTCTTGTCTGCTGTCTCAGTATTCTCCCTCTAACGGACGAATAGGAGAAGGATCTTACCATGCAAGCGCTGCCGCAAGCTTGACCGACCATCTATGGTCTCATTCCAGCATCGATGAACTATCTCCCGAGCGTCTGGAGGACAGCGTGCTCACGTTCTGGCAAGCTTATAATCTCGACTGTTGGTGGTCGGTTATTTCAAGGCAACCACCAATAGTATCGGAAACTTGGGCTCTGCGGTCGGTCGTTCTAGGACAATGGCCAATGGACGGAGGCAAGGAGGTGAGTGCATATCCATAATTGAATATTCACATGGAAGCTATGGAGCAAGGACAGAAACGAGGGGATACTGGAGCTGATTGTTTTAATCACTATCAGAACACTGACTTCAAGCAATCCTAGAATCCGTCGACCCGTCGACAGCCCACCTGTGCTACAGTTCAAGCTTTAATATCAAGAGCAGCTTCTGGGGAAGATTTAACATTGATTGCTTCAAGAGTGAAATTTTCTGCCATCCTAGCTCAAACCTTCTCGTTATCACTGAAAACAGGTGCATGACATTATGATTCTCCACAAAACCCTTTCCTCGAGAGAACCTGCATCTCGCTCTACCTCTCTTCTATACTCATACGTTTTGGACTATCTCTTGATTAACTCCATGTCTCCTCCTTTGAAGGCATTATACGCTACTGACACCATCACAATTGTCCAGATAAAACAACCAAGTACTTTGCGGAGGTAACCGACATGGAACAGGTCATTGTGTCCTATATATTGACACTCCGACCCATCTCAGGGATCTCATGCCTACCATCTGAAGAGAAATGCCAAACAGTGGCAGCTCACACCATCGCTCAAACATCAGTTATGTTTCTGCACAGAATGTTTGCCACCGAAAACCGACCTTTGGCAGAGAAATGTTTTCAAGCATCCCATATATGCTCATTGATGATAATGCAGTTGGACAAATCAGAATTCAGGTTCTTGGATCCCATTGTTTCGGTGAGCTTACTATCGTTAAAGCGAGGAAAAAAGGGATTTTGTGGGGGTTGGGGGTGATTATGTTCTGTAAAATTGAGCTACTGCTTCGAAGACGAAAGCTCTTTATGAGTACGAAGTGGATACTGACGCATTCATTTGTGGTCTACACAGCTCTGTTGGATATGGGTAGCCGACTACATCAACTCTCAGCTGGAAAAGCCGGAATTGACAAGCTACAGGTTAGACAGACTGTCGGCGTCCGAGGAACTAAACACATTGGCCCAGGCGATATCCTCCTTCAACAGACACAGACCTCTCATTACTCGCAATGAGTTTCACGTGTAGCATGTATATGACATTTTCGTACAACTCTAACTCCCAAAATTCGAACAATTGCAATTCACCCACATCTTGTAGATCACATCTAAAAATAATCCCTTGCCATCTTCACGTTTGTCATTGAGCATCTCAAGTAGAATTTGTATCACTTCCAGCTAGAATCCAATCAACCAAACCTCCTCGCGTCAAAATCTAAGGAGAGCCATAACCAACCCTACTCTCAAATCATAATCATTGCTCACAAAGTCACATTCAGGGAGTTGGTCCAGAAGAGGAAAAGCTCTGCAATATGACAATACCTTCGCCAGCCGATCATCAAATCGACATCCGACAAGTGTCGATCTACCTTTGTCAGGAGCGAAGACCACCACATCTCATCCTGAGGTGAAGGGCACCGTCAGCTCTTTAATGCTCATCCAATTCGGATCTGGCACCTTTTGTGCAACCATTGTAGGTATAGTTCTTCGAGGGTCAGGTTTTCGAGACGAGTTATCTTCTGACGACATATGAAGAGTACATGATGTGAGAAATGTTTGATGGTCAACCGTACGCGTTCCAAACACACGGGTCTCTACCTACAATCTATCGTCATTCAAGACGGTCTTGACTTATTGAGACAGTCCCGAACATGGTATTCCAACAAAACTTGATCCACCTGAAATACAGAAAGAGACATGGATGATGACAATAAAATGAGATCGAATAAATAGAGTGGGGGACAAAAAATTGTCAACCATAAATCGCACAAGAAGAGGGTCACACTCACTCTCCTACATGTTCCACAACACCTTCGGCTTCAAGGCCATTCAAATCGACATACAGGCTGCCCATTGAGCGAGACAGGTCAGACCTATACCTCAGAACAACTATGGAACCCATCCATAGATGACCGAACGCGTTATAAAAAGACCGGTTAAGCTGGTATGAGCCAGCGTGGTTGTCGACAAAAACCCGATATCAAAAAGGTAGGGGTCGGCCCATCAGCAGATTCAAAAATACGCACATGCTGATGCACCTGTTCAGGAAGAGATGCGACAGTTCTGCTTCTTCTCTTATGGAGCCCCCATTATGCCTGACGAAAGTGACAACATCTTGAATCTCAGGAGAATCGGAGTCGTCAGGGAACACCAGAGCTTCTACAGTGGACAGCTGGGCAGTCATGTTAGGCAGCGAAGCCGAGCGAAAAGCGGTATCAACGAGTACCCTCTTTCCAAGGCATCGAGACCAGGCTCTAGACAGATGCTGCGATCCCAGAGTGAGCGAAAGATCAGCCAACAAAGAGGGGTTTTAAAATACCACTTGTAGAAGCGAATCTAGAAGAGTCCTAAGGTTGAAGTCGTTCATCATGGAATGGGCAAAGGAGGACAGCCATCTGAAAGGCAAACAAGATTAAAGACAATGGTGAAATATGAGATAGAACGAGTTCGAGCCACACGTGGATCGATGGGATTCATATATACAATCAGTGAGCATCGCTGCAAATAACAATCAATAAGAACCAAACTTCTCCATTAGATTATAGTACTGGTTAATTTTACCAATGATCAAGAGTCGGAAGGGTGGTCAAAAAGACTGGCTCTAAAAACACCACCTAGACTGACCACATTCATGAACCGGACATACTGCGAGCTGAAGGGCGGGCCGATGGGGAAGGCCATTATATGTGAATAAAGACAGAAAAGAAGAAGAAGAAAAAAAACATATCAGTGGATGTTAAACACCAAATAAGACCAGAAAATAGGTACAATAGACGGTAGAACACTACTCAAGGTCCGACGGTGTTCCTATCTCTTGACGACAATCCAATTGGTTTGTCGCTGGTACTTCTGGATGGGATATGAACTACACGATGTAGACAGCTGAGGGCAAAGAAAATGTTTGTGGGTGGAACGAGGAAGTACAAGACCAAAAACACCTCAAGGAGTGTAGCAAGGAGACCAGAAGCATGAGAATGTCCAGCCTACCTCAGAACAAATGGCTCACCCACTCTCAGATAAGTGCTGGCTGTGTTGTGGATCATGCTCCAATCCATGGCTTCGAAAGCGGGGCCTCTGTAAATTTGTGGCGCCTTCATGGGGTCTTCGATCAACGGGTACAAGGATACACCGCTCAGAGGGAGCCAACAGTGGATGAGGCAGGTAGAAGGATCTATCCCAAGATTAAAATGGATCGCGACGCAAAGAAAACAGACCAATACCATCAAAGAGCAAAGACGAAATAGATCCAACACATGAGGGTTTAAAGGCCATATAGAAAAAGAAAGTCAGGAGAACTCGGCTGAGCTACAAGACACATTGCTTACCTTCTCAAGCACGATTAATGACCCAACAGTGTTCATCACCCAGAAATCTGTTGTCTGTCTCCTTCATATCCAGCAAGGTGGTCCTGTGCGGAGGGCCATAGAACAGACTGAATTCCCATATCCAAGACCAACAATTGTCATTAAACAGCCGATGTAGCCACTCGCCGTCCATTGATCGCCAGGCATGGTGAATGCAGCCTTGTGAATGACCGTACTGTGCGCAAAAGGACATATGGCCCTGTCACTGGTCATACAGCATGCAAAAGGACCTGCGGCACGTATTAAGCTTGGAACTGAGAGTAACTGCGAAAAGGGAAAAATACAAAAAATAAAAACAAAGAAAAGAAAAGATGGACCAGGATCAAAAAACTAAGGGAACGCATAAAAAGTTTTACGTGTTCGCTTTGTAGTTTCCAAGGGGTAGCATATTTAGCAAAGGAGAACGGACGGCAAGAAGAGGTTGGAAATGACAGCAAGGAATCACAGTTACAGTCACAGAACAAAAGCATGGTGAAAGAAAATCACTCACTTAAGCCAGACCGCAGCACGACTCTGTAAGGTTCACATCTCACCAGCCTTAGCAAGATCGTCCTTGCAAAATCGCCATTACCCTTTGAGTAATAGAAGTTGTAACCCCGATGAGACTTGGTGTGATGAGTCTTCTTGCTGGATAGGTCCCAGCGAGTTACTTCCTTGGAATACAACCTGTGTAAAGTGTCGCGGATGGTGTAATGAAGGGGAGGCGCTCCAGAAGGTACAATCAAGTCGTAACTGTCATCTTCCAGCAAACGTTGAATGTGATACACCTTTGAGATGTCCGCACATATCTCTAGCACTGCAGAAGGTGAGGGACACCTAAGGAAGAAACACAACACAGATTCACCATGCATCATAGCGCTCCTCCCGTCTATAAGCACCAGTAGAGAAGCCGGCTTGCTGACATACATGCTGGCAAATCGGATGAAATACCAGGTGACATGATAATAACACTCGAGGAGGAGATGGAGCCTGGTGTTCAGGCGTCCGATGACGATGAGTTGGGGGACGTTGATGCGATCCAGTACGCTCTTCAATGCGCTGTCAGGTGCGCGAAGCAGGAAGCGTTCAAAAGTGCCCATCGAAGGGTTGGAAAACATGGCTACGACGAAGGAAAATGTAATAAGACGTGCTACTATTTTATAAGATCCGGCGACAAGGATTACAAAGTGATTCTTATGTAATCGACAGTCGACTAACATCCATGCGAGCTCTTCAACCTTTGCTCTCTTCAGTCCTCACCCAAGACCACGACTCCTACACCCCAGCCCTAAGTCTTGGTTCGAATATCTTTAGATGCGGTCGTATCAGTTGGCTCCATCGTGTTCTACAACAAGATGGATACGGTGAGCCGGAACTCAGCCACGCAGTTGCAGATCGATGAATCATCAACATGTTCCATCCGTCAGGTATGATCCTTGACTTGCTTCGAGCTCCGTGATCAAAGCAGTTTCCAACCGTTGAAGAGATCGAGAACGGCGAGATGACCAACACCCACACAAACACCCAACACCAATTCAACGTCAAGCCAGGCGAGATATGTAGTGTATAAGACCTTTGTGTAGTTGCGCCGCACCGAAATCAGGGGTGCGAGGTATGGGGTAAGTGTAGAGTATTAAGAATAGACAGTGTTCTCTCTCTTAGACACACTAGGTCCAGTAAACCGAGGGGTACTCGATAATCGCGAAATCAACCATAAGGTTGAATCTTTAAGCCTTTATCTTCCTTTAACTAAGTATCACGCCGCACGAGATAAAAGTCACAAAACCAGTCGATTGCAAACGCAAAATAACACAAATAAAACAGCAGTAATTCTCTGAGGAAAACTATGCTATGAGAGTCCGTTGTATATATACTAACTGGAGCCATGCGATCACCAGAGCTTGGTAAATAGGTGTACACAAGAGTTATAAATAATAAGAGTCCAGGCCCCAGCTAGGGAGAGAGAGATAGATAAAAAGAGACAGAAAATAGAGAGAAAAAGAGGGTATTGGATACACCAAGGTGCCGCCGCGCCACTTCCACGCTCGCGCCGTGACTATTAATAGATGTATGTTGCCTTTTGAGGTTGCCGAGGATGATGCTGAAGTGATCGAGGGTGGTCGGTCTACGGTTATACCGACCGCCGCCTTGGTGTGCTTGTTGCTCATGCCACGTGAGGAGGAGTCGGACCTCTGTCAATAGAGTTGTGTATTCTTGGCCTTTTCCTTGGAACCGCTTTCTGGTGATACGACCGTGTTCGCCTTTTCGCGAATAAACACCTTTTATTGAATAAAACGTTCATAATTCAATACACGGTCGTGCCTAATTAAATCTCTATGTTACGAAACCCTACGAGTCTCAAGATACCTCGCGCGGCACGAAGGATGATTATAAGAGTACACTACTCTTGGGTCCATGAGAGTTGGAGTCTGCTCGAGGACTGCTGACTTAGAGGCGCGCCGCCACATACCAGAGATTAGGGTTTAGTACGTTAGCCGGATGGCGCCGCTTCAGATCAAACGGCCTGTCTTGCAGCTGAAAGGCCTGATTTCACCATTAGGCAGTTGGGAAGGGTTCCTAGGCACTTATGGTACCCTGTCTCTCGCGTGGCCTCACATTAATCAAGTATATTCAGTGCTAGAGCAGTGGGGACAAGTCCCTAAGCATCAAAGGGAAAGCGCGGCAAGGTTCCGGCACATCAGACGGCATGATGGCTGGCGCGGCACGATAAAGGAGCTCGAAATACTCTGAAAGGAAGGTCGCACAACGGGGAGAGATAACCGGAAAGCGGTTCCAAGGAAACAAGCCAAGAATACAACTCTATTGACGGAGGTCCGACTCCTCCTCACGCAGCACGAGCAGCAAAGTACACCAAGGCGGCGGTTGGTATAACCGTAGACCGACCACCCTCGATCACTTCGGCATCATCCTCGGCAACCTCAAAAGGCAACTTACATCTATTAATAGTCACGGCGCGGGCGTGCAAGTGGCGCGGCGGCACCTTGGCGTATCCAATACCCTCATTTTCTCTTTATTTTCTGTCTCTTTTTATCTATCTCTCTCTCCCTAGCTGGGGCCTGGACTCTTACTATTTATAAAACTTGTGTACACCTATTTATCATGCTCCGGTGATCGCGCAGCTCCAGTTAATATATAAACCACGGACTCTCATAGCATAGTTTTCCCTAGAGAATTACTGCTGATTTTATTTGTGTTATTTGCGTTTGCAATCGACTGGTTTTGTGACTTCTATCTCGCGCGGCATGATTTAAGTAAAGGAAAGACAAGGATTAAAGGCTCAACCTTACGGTTGATTACGCGATTTATCGAGTACCCCTCGGTTTATTGGACTTAGTGTGTCTAAGAGAGAGAATTCTTGCTAATTCTTAATACTCTACACTACCCCCATACCTCGCACCCCTGATTTCGGTGCGGCGCGACTACAAAAGGTTTATCTACACTACATATCTCGCCCGGCTCGACGTTGAGTTGGTGTCAGGTGTGTGTTGTGGGTGTTAGTCGTCTCGCCGTTCTCAATCTCTTCAACGGCTGCCGGTATAATTGCAGGCTTCGCCTCAATGTGTAACAACGGGAATGCTGACCTTCTCTTAGATCTTTGGGCACCTTGAATCAGCAACACAAGGTAAATGTTGCTACGAAGCAACAATTCAGTGTGAACTCCTCAGTCAAAGGGAAGACTTGTTGTTGGAAGTCGACAGGGAAGATGAATGAATTCGAGAAACTTCAAAGGTATGGCAGCACTTTTCTTTGTTCATATAAGAGAACTCCCAGATTCGTAGGTGCAGTCTTTGGTGCACCCGCAATGACTAACCCAGCGCGGCAGCAGCGGCAGAACTACCACCTCGACATCAGCGTTGCCCTCTCACAGATTCAGCTCATATTCCCAAACATAGGTGCCCTTTTCAATGGCTACGCAGGGCCAAGCTACGAGACCTGGGATTGTACAGAAGTGGCTGATGTGGGGCTTGTGCAGACTCTCGGCTCGGGAGCCGCTCTATGTCTGTGAGCGTGTAAAGAACGGGTGCACAGTTCGGTAATATGCTCTGCATACCTATTGAACCACTACAGTCGCCCTTCTGGGGTTTGGTTTGTGGCAATCTCCAGGAGGAGAATCTTATTTGCGTGGCAGCAAAACTGAAACCGGTGTGTGTCAGTGAGTTGATTTCGGATTGAGTATGGTGAAGGGAAGTATACAATAGCTGGCATGCTAGATACGAATGAGAATGAATGAGAATGAATGACAGTCGGTCGACTGAACGTGCGGAACCTATGACTCAGAAAGATGAGCCAATGAAATATCTTTTCGGTAATCGCCTTCCAGTTCCCGGGAAAGAAGTGTAGGATATATAGATCTTAGCATGAAGTGTTAGATCTTTGGATACCACTGGATAAACACGCAGCGTGCAGGAAATGACACCTTCGAAGGATATCAGCCTCAAATTTGCTGGGGGATGGCACCAGTGGTGACTGAGGCTTTGTTGGATCGTACACTCAGCGGCGTCACTGCCATCCAGCTCGGTGTTGTTCGTTGCAGAATTTAACAGTCAAGTGGGGGAGATGGTAATGGTTGCGGTTCAAGTTCAGGAGCAACGCTCATCCACGATCAAACTCTTCATGGTCAAGAAGTCTATTGGCGCTCTTACATTCCAGGAAATTTGAGACACGGCTGTAAGCCTACATTCGCACCAATTGGGGACACTCTCTATTCTCATACTCAAGACTGAAGGTGTAGAGCCGTCTAGAATCAGGAAGAAGACAAACGAATGGTATAATATACCCAAGAGTATGATCCAAAGACCTGGTCTGGAGTTGATACCTCTTTTACACTTGCCTTTGAGGGTCATTTATTCTCCAATACGTTACAGTAAGTGACGGTTGTTTGAGAGACGATAGCCAAAAAGACGATTGGTAGCTTTCAAACAGGTCGTTGAAGTAATTGGGATTGACGGTCTACATGTTGCTGTTGTAAGACATATCATCCTCATCTCTTTGGACTGCTCCTCCTGGCATCCCCATAGCTAGATTCCAGAGATGGAAAGATTCCCGTTGGGCTGGAGGATCGCGCTGTGCAAGAGGCCATAGCACCCAGGAGTAAAGATTCCTATAAAGGCTTCCTTATTGAGCTCTTTNGTAGAACCAAGCTTCGTGTGCCAGGGATCGAGACTAGGTAGGGAGATTTTGGTGCGGGGACTCGGTAGTGCTTCCAAGGTGCCCAATGCGGTTGCTTCTTCCAACAGTTGCTCCCCATCGGACTGAACCTCGTGTCGTATCTCGGATCGAACATGTCGTCTAAGGTGGGTGAGCCTGGGTACTTGACRCTGTATGGGACCATGGCGCAAACAAAGCGCACCTCTGGGGGATGGACTGAGCCGCTGAGTACCTCTCCGACTTTGCCGCCTGTCGTCTCGGTGTCCCCTTCTCTGGAGAACTCAAGCTCAAATGGTGAGCTCTAGTCTAGAGATCGAAGTCACTGACAGAAAATGGCAGGGGCAAGGGGAGGTGTTCGCGTTAGAGAGGAAGGTGGTTTCAGATCCAGGTTCATGTCAATGAAGGGAAGAGATGAGAGTGTACAAGGGATGGTGACAGGGGCGGCAGATGATCCTCTGGGGATTGGGCACTCGAAACAGACCATGGACTGATCCTGGTGAATAGATGGTCTGTGAGCCTGTTTTGGGGTCAAGAGCAGTTTGGACTGTTTGCAATCGGCATACTCGCATGCCTCCTGTGCCTGAGTGAATGAGAACGAATGACCTCGGAAGTTTATGGAGGTTGACTTGTTTGTCGCGGCCGTCCGATTTAACTCGCCTGTCGCGACGCGTCCCCTGAGCTCCAGCCAACATCAAGCATACGTATTTCCAGTTTCAAGCTTGCGCTCGAGGTAAGCAGGGATTGCTTGATCGAGAATTCTTTGCTGCTGGTGAGATCTCAATATGACCCTATAAAACCCGGTCATTTCTATTTAAATACTAGCCCTTGCCATGCTTAAGCGATTTAAATTTGATTTAAATTCTGGTCTCAAAGGGGCACAGAATACATGCAGTTCTACACTACACAATACACACTTTGAGGCGTATTTGAAGACTATTTAAAGAGCTCTTTACAGACTATTTAAATTCACTTCAAATACAAGACCGGCTATTTAAATACTATTTAAACTCCGTATGAACATGGTCTAGGTGCCGCGCATCCGCTTCAACCCGGCCCCATGAGGAGCTCGAGACAAAATTCCTCCAAGTCCCTCCACCTCCGCCTTCAAGGTGGGAGATAGAAGGCAGAGAGAAATAACGGAGCTCATAACCAAAGGATCTAGTTATATACTTGCTGGCATTGTTTGTTCTTTGCTAATGTTTGTTTGTGCTCTGCCAGCCGTTCCAGGTTATTTGGTCTAACCAAACAGCGCCAGCAAATATATAAACTGGGCTCTTATTGCGTCTTGCCAAGTTTCTCTCTTCCGTCTACCTCTGCCTTGAGGGCGGGGAAATGGCGGGACCTAGAGGAATTTTGTCTCGAGCTCCTCATGGGGCCGGGTTGAAGCGGATGTGCGGCACCTAGACCATGTTCATACGGAGTTTAAATAGTATTTAAATAGCCGGTCTTGTATTTAAAGCGAATTTAACGTGTATTTAAACCATCATTAAGGTGAATTTAAATAGTCTGTAAAGAGCTCTTTAAATAGTCTTCAAATACGCCTCAAAGTGTGTATTGTGTAGTGTAGAACTGCATGTATTCTGTGCCCCTTTGAGACCAGAATTTAAATCAAATTTAAATCGCTTAAGCATGGCAAGGGCTAGTATTTAAATAGAAACGACCGGGTTACAGTGACCCTGGAGACCAGACACAGAAGGATACGTGCTAGGGAAGGCCACTTTGCAGCACCTTTTCCAGAAGATAATCAAAAGAAGAGAGAAGTGGACACTGGGAAGCCTCAGCATCAAAAATCTTCCAAAGACTGCGGGAATTCAGGGTTGGCCAGGCCGCAACACAAAGATTTCTCTTCCCGTCTTAGGCATGGGTCTATGAAGACATCAGATAGTTCCCAAAAGGAATTGAGGCACAGTGACCATGACCCTGTATTTCGAGAAGAGAGGAGAGCAGAGGCACAGCGTCGGAAAGTTGGTCTCACGGAATGTACAGTGTATTTTCGTGCCATTGTTTGTCTTTGGCCTTTGATCATAGCACTGCTGCCGACGCGGCAAACATTTCAGAGCAACGATGGCCCGTCAAACACGACCACAACACGACCGCCACGGCCTCAAATTTGGGAAAGCACAAGGAATGGGAAGATGAAGAGAACCATGGGTACACCCTTTTTCGAAGCTACAGAGACGATGTTAAACAAAATATCTAGCTCCACACTTTTTGTCCAAACTGCGTATACAGCAACCTCGGTCGACCTGGAAATCCTGTCCTCATATATCGCACCTGTCCGGACGGCTTTCGTTGTCATAGAACATGGGACAGGCGTCCCCAAAGGCGTGGGATACGTCTGCTTTTCTCTTAAGGAAGACGCGGAAGAGGAGGGACTGACAATGGTCGGAAAGACGATTCAGGAGCAGTGGGCAGACAAATGAGTGAGTAGAACTGTTGTTCTATGTTTATCTAATTTTGAATCTTGGTACAGAAAGGCAAAGAAGATGGAGCCTCTGCGGAGGAGAAAGAGTCGCCTCCGTCAACCACACCCAAARCCCTCTTGAGCCTCCTCGACTCTAGAACTCAGGACCCTGACCTATGTCGGACGCTCGTTCCAACACCGTACGCCCTCGCAAGTTTCGCTGRCTCCCCAACTCGGCAGGAGGCTGCTGGTTGGAAGTTCAGGCAATTCGGTGGTGGCGAAGGTGAGTCCTTTCTCTCTCTCCCTTCCTGTGTCGGCGAAGAAGGGTTGCTGACGTTCCCTCGGTGTCAGATTTCGCCTGGACAATCGCCCTCGCCCTCGCTTTCCCCCAGTCCCGTCGGCCGCCTGTCATAACATTTTTTCTCGAAGCAATATTGGAATTTGCGAGTTGATCGCTTCGCCTGAAGCCTTCCGCTTAGTTGGGCGGAATGTAACCACTCAGAGGTACGTTGGGAAGTCTCTCCCTCATCCCAATGCCCACTCATGTTCTCCAGGTCGCGGGTATCCTGATCCGGCGTTGTCGCTGTTGCACGCCAGCAGTTCACCACCAACACCTACATCAGCTCGCCCTAATCCTGCCTTGCGACACCCACAAAAAGCCATCTCGTCTACTGTTTCCCCGGGACCACAACTCCAACCTCCCCTCCTCGCTGGCCATTTCTTGTCAGTATCGCTGGCTTTGCGCAACATCGACCCTCGACGCAAACCTTTACGCCTTCCCTCCCACACCTTCGGCCGTTCTGACGAATACTTGCCGCATCCCAGAACGGCCCCTATTCAACGCCGGCTCGCCTCCAATATTCTTCCCGCCCTTCGCCGTTGATTCCCTGCATCATCCAGATCCACCACGACGCTGCGGGAGTGTCCTTGACCGTTCCGTGGCTGGGCTTCACCAGCGTCTTCATGGTGGAAGCAATTGAGGCTGGAAGAAGGCAAGGAAGGAGGAGGGGGGCGTGATGAACCAATTGGGTTCGTTGCTGCGTCTGCGATGGGTTTTCGGCACCCATCAGCGTCGTTGGCACCTCGAAATTCGGATGTGGCTGGGCCTCGTCACCGTTGCTCCAAGTCGTCCTTACACCGACTCTACCCCAGCAACAGACCGAGGCACCGGCTCTATAACTAACGTCAATTGATTGAGGCGTGTCGATCTCTCAACTCTCCAAAATCAGCCCACCGTCAGTCGTCGCACGTCTATATCTGTTTTTCGTACCGAGCAAAATCTTCGAATGCGACCAAGGGTCAGAGTTGCGTTTTCGCAGCAGGAGGATGTCTTGGACGGCTGCTGGGTGATGCGACTATTGCGTATTCCGGCGAGCATAAGCGGCTCAGGTGAACAAGCGAGTCTAGGCCATTAATTTGTCGTCGTAGAACAAAGTCACAATGATACTGTTCGGCTTTCGAATCGTCAAGCCGTTGACCTCTACCTGCCTCCGTCCTCTGTCCTTCGACGATTCCCTCTCATGTTCCTCGACATCAACAGCGTTCGGCACTCGTTGCTCCCTACCAACTTTACCAGAGATATGTACCATCGCCCCTTTCAAGCATCGAGAAGAGCCTTGCTCTCAATGTCCACCGCCATGCATACACCAAAAGGTTTCGACCCAACGCTCAACTTGAAGTCTTGGCCGAACCCTAGGCCTCTCGGTAAGGAAGCTAAACTAATATTGAATTTTCCGTGGGCTCATCTGCCATCGTACCAACGACTGGTAGTCGCACAAACCCGGGTATACGCCGAGCTATAGCTCGAGAACAGCCATCCCGCCACGACCATAGACATACCGAACGGCAATGCACCCACAACAACGAACGGCTTGGGCCCATTGGACGCTCATCGACAGCCAGGACTTGACCGTCACCTGTTCCCTAATCCACGTAATCGTTACCGCCCTCAGATATCTCTCACAATTCAGCGAGAGGATCCTCGTGCCGCCTTAGCATAACGGTATCAGTGGGGTACAGGTGATATGCTGGATAGGATCAATTGGTGAAGGTGAGCCGTAACGTTTATCTTTCCCCTCTCCGTTGATGGTTATAGATCGCTGACCCTCTTCCTTTTGATTTCGCTATAGCGTCCCTGTTGCATGCCGATAACTGAAGTGATAGACACCGACCCTTCCTTCTCACCCTTCCCTCCGCCCATTCAGCTAGACGAAGAGATCATGGGATAATATCCCCTCCTTTATTGTTCGTTCTTCAAAGATTGGATGTACATAGTATGTTGTTGTTGCTTTCGGTGCTCGGGATTCACTGCCAGTAGTGTCCCCGGCCCTTACTCTTACTCCTTTTTCCGGTGAATCCAGTTCATCGTTTTAACCATATATTTCACTGTTCGATATCGTATTCTACCTGTCGTAAGCGTCGGCTGTGACTGTTATCCCTTTATTTGCTGACTTGGAGCTGTCCTAAATCTCAAATCTAAGTGGTGGTCTAGTCAAGACTGTCGACCGGTTGAATAACCTTCTTTTGACCGAAGTCAAGCTGCTCGTTCTAGTTACCTGTTCAACACTTCCATCGTCCGTTCTGCGAACTGCGTTGATACATACTGGGTCTGTATATGCCCAGTGTTGCCACATGTAGCTACCCCGACAAATGGTGAACGGATGGCGGCAGCTGAGAGAAATCTAGATCTAGAGGGGGACTTGTGAATCCAAGGCTAGCGCACGAAAGGGGGACATGTGACTGCATCAAAACTATGAGCCATACACGGACACGAGCTGGGATACTTAACTGGAGGCCTGGCTTATTTCTATTTCACACAAGTGATCCCAAGGATCATCCTTTATTATACTCAGAACCAATTCACATGCAACACCTGGTGCTGCAAGGCTTATTTCCGTCTGTAAACGTGCGTCTATCGATTGGAACAACTAGTCATCCTTTGAGATCACAAAAATGGTGTTAGAGAATGAATAGACTTACTCTGTATACCTCGGTACCGGGGCCTGTGGGAGCTTGTGTGGGAGGGCTCGAGCCCTGGATATTCGCCGCATCGCTACCCGTGAGGGCGCATCCGACGGAACCCTAGTTATTCGGTCAGTTGGTGTGGCTGGGATGTGAGAAAAGGCTGTCGCATCGGAAAGCTAACAACTTGAAACGTATTCAAGCGGTCCTGGATTTGAGTCCGCCCAACTCCTTGGTAGTAACTATCCATTGCTTTCGCTTCTAAATCTTTTCCGGGCCAGATGTGCGTGCTTGGCGAAATATTCGGACCCTAGCGGCGTCGACCCTACGGTACAGAACCACACCTGGTCCCGATCAAATGTGGTCCACTCATGTCTGCGTTTATGTCGCGTGCAGATCTTCGAGCTGGAGTGAAATTTCTGCCCTCGCCTGAGGATATTGGAGAATCTATTATCATGGTGCGAGAATCCAGCGGAACGCTTTTCTTCAATTTCAAGGGGGTCTTCCCTGGAAGCTACGATGAGGTTGAAATGGCGGAGGAAACTGCAATCCAACTCACCGATCGCCATCGAAGCCTCCGAGGGTCATTTGTTCCTCAATACGGCCTAAAATCAGTACGGTAAGCGATGTTTCTTCAAGAGACGTTACGAACGACGAGACTTTGACCCGTGCTACGCACGCTTTGAACATGGACCTTGAACAGTAGTAGTCCATGCCAATGGACTCCGCCCATGCAGAACTTGGCTTTTGCATTCCGTTCCGTGTTCACATCACCCCTTTTCTCACCGTGTCGATGCTTGCTTTGACTGTGGTCGCACGGAATAGACTCGATCGTGGTGATWYGACATACATACAGACAGCATCACGCAAGAGTGAGATGTGTCTGTATCATCGAAGGCACCAACTGTTTTGCTAGGTCAGCCAACGACGGGAGTTTGCATGTCGTTCGGGCTCAGGCATCGCAAAGAACAACAAGCTGCAAATTGTTAGGGAGCACCAACTCGACCACATAGGAGAGTATACAACATGCATGACGCATGACAACACCGGTACGTCTGCGCCGTTATTCTGGGATCTCTACTCTTATCACTTCTCCGACTGCAGAGTTGGCATTGATTCTCGTTTATGCGACACCTCGTTCTGCAATCACCCTCCTCGATTTATGGACAATTTGGGCGATCCAGGCGATGGAGAATCCTCAACATTATGGCTCAATCACAGCAATCTGCCATATGGATAAGAAGAAAGCACGGATTGTCGTTGGCACACCGAGTCGCATGCTGTCTCTCTGGGACAAGCGTTTCGGAATCATGCTGAAGAGCTGGCAGGCTGGCCAAGTTTCTGGAGGTCAAACGGAGAGAATCCATCAATTGGTGGTGCATCCTACCAAAGGTCGAGGCAAATGGATAATGGTCGCGGTGGAGGCGTCCAGGAAAGGGGCTAGCCGGACTTCTGCTACGGCAATGGAGGCGTGGGATATCGAGAACACGACCTTGGTCGAGTCTTTCGTGGTCAGAGTTGGATCGCCAACGGACCCCCTACCGGGTCCACAACCTTCTCAGGATGCTGAATCCAATGTGAGCCCCGGTTCGTGCACGACAGACTACGACGTAGGTGGAAAGGCGTGCCTCTATGCGGAGTCCCTCAACGACGAGATTGTTCCTCCTCCCGCTCCAGATGTACGTACCATGGTGGTTGGCATCGACTTTCGAGGGTTTTCTGCCTCTCACCGGTCAGAGTTCGGGGAATTTGTCATGGATCCGGTGTCCTCACGAAATGCGGCCAAAGGAATCGTTATCACTGGATCAGAAGATCGTCGGTTGAGGCTGTGGGATCTGGGCAAGGCTGAAAGAACCACTGTTCTTAGTGGGCTTGATTCAGACCACGAAAAGCCTACTTACAGGTGTGTATTCTTAACTGCATATCAGATTCGGAGCTAAGTTTTTGTCCATTCAAAGCGCTGTCAGTTCAAGCGACAATGTGCTTTCGTCGTATGTTGAAACGTGGCCACCAACGCCTAGCGGTAGACATTCCAGCCGACCGTCGCAACGGATCGCACTCATATCTCAGCATCAGCAGAATCTTTTGAAAGCTCACCAGGATGCTGTCACTGCGTTGGCTTGTATAGACTCTCCGTTCCGAGGCGGTATCGTCAGCGGCGATCGGGCTGGCGTTGTCAAAGTCTGGCGTGTGGATTTCGTAGAATAGATGATCTGTATACTACTTCGCCTTGATAGCTTAACAGAGATGTACTTACGCCTACCTTGTTGCTATTCACCATGGATCGTAAGTTTGAATTCGCAGACAGTGACCGTGTTTGGATAAACATATCTACCGACGACCCTGGGATATGAGGTATGGTTTGAAGTTGACCGAAGATATACAGTAAAGGAATTTGGACGATAGACTCGTAAACAAAGGATAGCTACAAAGATAGATGATGGTGAACGGTACTACAACTTCAAATAGCCCGATGACGAAAGAGATGAACATCACTCGTATACGTACCAAATTTTCTACCAAAGAATCAAAACAAACTACAGGCAGCTCACGACAGCGTGTCCCCCTTGCAAACAACCCACGTTAGTACAATTATGTCGCAGACCCTGTATATCGAACTGCAATCGATCTGCTTCTTCTTTCAACGTCGTGATCTTGGCAAGATCTTCCTCTTGTCCCGTAGCATCGAAGCGCATTTGGAGGAGAGATATCAAATCATCAAGGTAATCGGATCGATCCCGGTGCCCAACAGGATAATAAACTGCAAGGAGTTCTTCGCAGTGAGTTATTGCCTCTTGGAGGTGGAAGAGTGCGCGGGTTTCCCCGTACATGGCCCAGAGGGATGTAACAAGTCTGCGGAGTAGATATGAGCGAACGGGAATAGGCGATGGTAGACAATCGAGTGCTTCACGATGCACAGCAATGGCCTCTTCAAGGTCAGCCAGAGTTCCTGTGCGCCAATGACGTTTCACAAGTGCATTGCCAAGATGTCTGAGTGAGTTTCCGCGTCCCGGATCGGGGTCTGGATGAAGTTGGACTGCTTCACGAAACAAGGAAATGGCCTCCTCAAGGTCAGCCGTGGATCTTGTGTGCTCATGGCGATCCAGGAGTACATTGCCAAGTTCGTTGAGTGAGTTTGGGCGAAATGGATGAAGCGGCGGTCTAAGTTCGACTACTTCACGATGCATGGAAATGGCCCCCTCAAGGTCAACCATGGCTCCCGTGTGCCTATGGCGATCCAAGAGTATACCGCCTAAAATTTCCAATGAATCTGAGCGTTTCGGATGAGGGTATGGTTGAAGTTTGAGCGCTTCATGATGCAGGGATATGGCTTCGTCCCAGTCCGTGAGAGGCCCGATATCCCGGGCACGGTCCCAAAGTACACTGGCCAGGGCCTCAATCGGCCCGGGGTTCCCAGGTTGGAGTGCAATTATCTTGCGACAGAGGTGGATAGCGGAACTGTAATCCGATGGCTTGAAGTAGCCGCCCTTATGACCGTAGAAATAGTCATCATCATAGTCCGCAATGGCAGGAATCTTTTTGCCAGAGTCAACAAACAACCCTAGGTCTTGTTGCAGATATTTGAGTTTACACTCAAGGAAACGAAGGAGGAGGCGGACATGATGGGACGGGTGCGCAAAGAAATCGCCCGATCGACTTTGGGTGGTCAGGAAGTCGCGGAGGGAGGTGTGGCAGAGTGTAACTGGTATGTCGTCTGTTCCTGGAACCTGAATGATCGCCTGCAAGTTCACGAGGACATTGACAACCTCGTATATATGGATTCCGAGGAGCTCTGCGATCGCCGATGTCGAAAATGGTTCAAAAAGCAGTGCGATGGTTGATATGATATCGGAGAAGTGGGGGAGGTGCTGAGAACGGGCCAATGTTTGTGCGTAAAGCCCATCGAGGCCGGGATTCATCT
Source organism: Candolleomyces aberdarensis (assembly GCA_004126415.1). Classification (NCBI taxonomy): domain Eukaryota; kingdom Fungi; phylum Basidiomycota; class Agaricomycetes; order Agaricales; family Psathyrellaceae; genus Candolleomyces; species Candolleomyces aberdarensis. The sequence goes on from SDEE01000356.1 coordinate 28,627, forward strand.
TGAGCGCCAAGGGAAGGCGATCCATCGGTGTTCGTGGGTCGTTTGCTTCGGTGTTCACTGCCATAATGAATTTAAACACGGCGGAGGCGAAAATGAAGGATCCCCCGATATGTTCGACAAGTTCGCGTCGGTCGCTTTTGGTAGGCCACTGTCCGTGCTGCCGAACGTATGCTCGGATAACCGAGTTCCGCTTACCTGCATCCTCGAAAAGGATGTCCAGGAAGGTGGCGATGTCATCGTCGGAGCAATGGTCCACAAGGTTGTCCAACCTGACCGCTGGAACACCTAGGCGGGATTGGATGTGCTCTTCGACCCGGCTTGTGATAAATACGCGGAGGGGAATAAGGGGGTTGTTGTTGAAAAATGCCAGCATTCCGTCGATGAGCTCCTGAACTTCGTCTTTGTCATTGCACTCGTCCAACCCATCCAGCACCATGAGGAATGGGCCTTGCGTCTGTGCCCAAACCCTTTTCTTCTGCCCATCAAGAGCTTTGAAAGGTTCGTAGACCAAGCACTGCATCCGGTCTTGTAGAGAAACAGCTTCCCCGGGTGGCGACAGCAATGCCGGGTTGCGTCGTACAGCTTCGCGTATGAAGGGTTCTGTCTGAGGGATGGCCGCTGCCATCTGGCTTGCTAAAGTCGTCGGAAGCCTCCCAATCTTGCTCCTGTCGCCCGCGTTTCGGAAGAAAAAGAAGCTCACAACCGGTCTACCCTCCCGCTTGGACGTGTCACAGACCTCCTGAGATATGGAAGATTTTCCAGACCCGACATATCCATGCATCCAGCGTACATGAGGTTCTGACACAGTCGTGATATCCCTCCTCGCCCATCTGTTAACCCTCCTGACCACCCGTAGCCTTGTTCCAGGAAAGCAAGCAGAGTCGGGGGGTGATCGTTTCCGATTGCGAGTATGGGATGCATCGGTAATGGGCTGAAGTATGTCAGGTAAGCCTAAAGGTAAATGGTTAACGTTTTCCAGACGATCGGTGATGGCATCGCTGGATTCACGACTTACTCCTCTGCTCCGCGCTAATGAACGAACTGTGCTGGTGGAAGCCTCCATTGACTTGGAGGTTGGCCATATGCCCTATGTGCACATTTCGGGATCCTTGAAGGATGTTCATCGGCACCTAAACGAAGAGCGGTCAGTCATGTAGTCAGATCAAGAGGGGTGGCTGGACAACACAAGCCATACTGATACTCACCGACGGAAGGAGTGCAGTTGGATGCTTTCAGCCTCAGGTGCGTCTCTGGGATGTTGGGGAAAGGATGTGTAGAGTCGATATGTGCTAGGCAGTTGCAGTGAAGGGATGATGGGGGGAGAGAGCGAACCGCTACAACATGCTGGCCTCATGCTACTGCTGTTGACCTCTGTTTCCCACATACAGTTTGCTCGAGTTGTGGCAGGTCATGCATGGCCTGCTGGGCCCGTAATCTCACTGTCTGTGAATCCAAGGGCGCACCCGGCGCACCGGGTTGCACTCCACCCAGGTCCAGGGGGTTCTATAGGAAATTGGCGAGCGAACAAGGTGCAAGGAGGTTGAACTGGAGTGCATTTGGGGTACGTGAGGGGTTACTGTCGTTGTGGTTTGAGGTCAAAAGTTTCCGACTCCGATTCTGAAAAATGTACCCGGACCTCCATGTAAATTAGATAAATTGAATTGACATATCTCGGGTTCTGTTTCGAGATGCCGGAGTGCAAGGATGAGGTGACCCGTCGTCGCTGTTTGCTCCTGACCATGGCGTGAATTTTCTCTTTCTTAAATTCTTTGTTTAAATTTTCTTTTGATTGCCTCGGTCTGATTTCGCACGGGCATGATCGTTGGTCGAAAGCGCCGTGCTGAAGCAACCCATCCCCAGCCTCAATATTCAATCCTCGAGCGGCAAGAATGAAAAATCCACACACCAGCTCGAAGATGCGCTGCTCGATATCCCACTCAAATGAGCATCCCATCACTTGCGGGGACGGCCTCACCTTTCGACATTTGGACGAGCGTTCCACCCTTCCCAGTGCTCAGCTCCTTCACTAATCTCTCTCAACTCTATTTCTGCGCTGCTCACCCACACTCTGACGCGGATGGAGATCACTCATCCGAGGTCTAGCCCAAGTCTAGCCCAACGGCGGAGCAGATTCAAATTAGGCTGATTCTCCACCATCTCCGTCGTCTCCCCTTGCCTCTAAACCTTCACCATCCCCTTCGTCGTTCATGCTCCCTGGCTCGTAAATGCTGGAAAGGCAAAAATTGGAACCATAGAACACACTCCCAATACACCCTTTCCGAATTGTATGACCATCAGCATATGGCAACCGTACCAATATGGGGAAGACACATTTGGGCTCCACTTTCACGCGTACGACGAGCGCGATAGAATCTTTTGCAACGGAACTGGGACATGATGTTGTCTATGAGAAGAGGTGAGCCCCTTATGCTATGTACGCGATGCTTGCGGGGGTGCTGATATCATTCATACTTGTGAATAGCATCGGCAATTCACCTTTCCCGAAGACGGTCAAATGCAAATGGCCACCTGGCTATCAAGATATTCACCAAGCTAGATCCTGGACTCTCGTTGAGAAGCTACACTCGGAGGTTGAAGCGTAAGTCGCGCCACAGAAAGGTGGCTATCTCTGGCTGATATGTGACCCGCAGTCAACAAAGACGCGCTGATAGACATACCCAACGTGTATAATTACCAAGGCTTTGCGGCGACAGAACAGGCTGGGTACATCATACAGCAGTGGACCGCGAGGAACCTGTATGACCAAATTAGGTACGTGCGCCTCAACAACCTCCTACGCGACGTCGGCCTGACTCTTTGAAAGCACGCGACCTTTCCTTAGCACCATCGAGAAGAAGTCGACTCCTTTTCAGCTACCAAACGCCCTTCCTTGGCCCTCGGAACCGTAGCATCTCGCACGGCGATACCAAGTCCGAGAACATTCTCATTCCGTTGCCTTCATTACCGACCCTTCATTCTACGAGCCCCGCATGCCTGCGCCTCGATGACCCCTCCGATTTCTCCTTCTCTGGACGAAGAACATGCCACGGCTTCAGAACGCTTCTCTACCCAGTACAGCAATCCTGAAATCATCACATAGAAGTCCGAATTGGCGCCAAGAAGAGATGATAGGCAAGCGAGACGGGAAGTCGAGAAGTGGAGCTCAATGTCGATCTGCAATAGAAGACGTATTCATCCGAGTAAGTGATCACGTATTCGAGGTGTCTTGTGGCGGCTTCCACGTTCTTTGGCAGTAGGATCTCATCAAGCAAACGATTCACCTCGAACTCACTAACAGGCCCACTTTCGACACCCTGCTGCACACTTCCCGAGGCAACGTATTCCCTGGAGCATTCTACTCCTTGCACACCTACGTTTCCACTCTCAACGACATTGCGCCGTCGTCATATACCAACACAGCAGCACCCGCCACTCCATCTGGTTCATCGCTATCTGTGCAAACAACGCATCCGAACATCACTGTCCCGTCTGCTGTAACAGACTCAGAAAGTCGGCCCAACGGCTCGGACAACAGGTTGCAAAGGTTGCGGGAAGACTACAAAAGTATCGAGCCATACCTTGCGCCCAAAACGGACGAACGGCGATGGAAATGAATGTGCAGTATGTTTCAATGGTCAGCGCGCCGTATAAACCTCTTCAAGTGAGCTATATTTTACCTTCGCTCTTGTGCCGTTTGCCAACTAGATTGATATTCAGAACGTGATCCCTGCTGAAGTGCATATCCCTAATCGCAACTCTCGACTGAGACCACTTGGCGGTCGCTTCTCAGCCCTTGAAGGTTTGTTGTTTTTGATGGCCAGTAAATGCGCGAGGGATTCACGTTCCATTTAGATGGGCCAGCGCTTATCCTTGCTCTGCCGACTGCAAACATTCGGAATTGCCGACTGCCCAGCTCCAAAGTCCGAACCCTCGACGTATTCCTTACCCTTTCGCGGCATCTCACCGATGAGGCAAAGCTACATCGCATCTTTCCCTAGATTGGAGATCTACTACACGACGACTCAGCTCTGGTTCGATCGGCGGCATTGCAAACTCTCTTGCAAGTGGTGAGTAGTCCTCCCTAGTCATCAATCGAGCTCTGACCTGACGCGATACAGCTTGTTCTGGTGTCAGTCATCACTCTGTCAAGTGTTGCCATTTTCTCGGAACACATCATCCCTAATATCAAGCACCTCATTCAAGACCCTGAGGTATCGGTCAAATATACCTACGCCCAATGCATTGTTCAGCTTGCCGACACTGCTGTTCGCTACTTGGAAATGGGACAAGCATTGAAAACCCATGGTGCATTTAACCTTGCTGCAGAAGGTCGTGACCACGGTAACGCACACTACGAGGTGTGTGCCATCAGCGTATATCTATTACTCGTTTCAATTCACATTGTGCCAATTGGTAGCAGATTTCCTATGACTCCAGCATGCAAGAACTGCAAATCCATATTCATCCAGTATCATCAAGCGTGCTGTGCTCCATAACATCTCCTCCCTATAGCTATGCATATTCCTCGGCAGGCAGAAAACAAACGACGTCCTCAGTCATATGATCACGTATTTGAATGACAGAGATTGGCTCCTTTGGCATGCTTTCTTTGAGAGCATCGTTGACGTGGCCACATGCGCTGGAGGGAGGAGCGGGAATATGCTTTCATCGTATCTTGAGACGTGGCTGCCAACTCCAAGTGGTGGACACTCCAGTCGACCATCGCAACGGATCTCACTCATATCACAGCATCAGCAGAACCTTTTGAAAGCTCACCAGGATGTTGTTACTGCGCTGGCCTGTATAGACTCGCCATTCCGAGGCGGCATCGTCGGCGGCGATCGGGCTGGCGTTGCCAAATATTGGCGTGTGGATTTCGTAGAATAGCTGGTTTGTATAGATATCTTAGTAAAGTTTGTATGTACATCCACCAGTCGGTGACTACTATAATGGATCGTAAGTTTGGATTCGCAGACGGTGAAATACAATAACATGCAAAAGTCAACTAAAAAAGATAGATAATAGTAAATGGGAACGGTACCAGGAATTCATAGAGTCCGATAACGGGATAGACAGGCAAACATCGCTGGGGTCCGACAGATCTACTACCAAAGAAATCAAACAATGTACGTTCAACTCACGACAGCCTGTCCCCCCTGCGACTAACCCATGTTGGTACAATTATGTTGCGGACCGCGTAGATGAAGCTGACAATCGATCTGCTTCTTCTTCCAATGTCGCGATCTTGGCAAGATCTTCTTCTTGTCCCATAGCATCGAAGCGCATCTGGAGGAGAGATATCAAATCGTCGAGGTAGTCGGCTCGATCCTGGTGCCCAATGGGACAATGAACCGCAAGGAGTTCCTCACAATGAGTTATTGCCTCTTGGAGATGGGAGAGGGAGTGGGTTTCTTCGTACATGGCTCGGAGAGATGTGACAAGGTGGTGGAGTGGATATAAGCGATCTGGATGAGATGGTGGCCGAAGTTCAAGTGCTTTGCGAAAAAGGGGAATGGCCTCGTCAAGGTCAGCCAGGGTTCCCGTGCACTGATGATGCTTCATGAGTGCATTGCCAAGAATATTGAGTGAGTGTGGGCGATCCGGATGAGGCGATGGTCGAAGTTCGAGCGTTTCACGATGCAGAGCAATGGCCTCTTCAAGGTCAGCCAGGGTGCCCGTGCGCCGATGACGATTCACAAGTGCATCGCCAAGGTTGTAAAGTGAGTCTGAGCGATACGGATGAGGGGATGGTCGAAGTTTGATTGCTTCACGAAGCAAGGAAATGGCCTCCTCAAGGTCAGCCATAATTCCTGTGAGCTTATGGCAATCCACGAGTGCCCTGCCAAGACTGTTGAGTGAAAACGAGCGATCCGGATGAGGCGATGGTCGAAGTCCGAGTGCTTCACGAAGCAGGGAAATGCTCTCTTCAAGGTCAGCCGTGGATCCTGTGCGCTTATGACGATCCAGGAGTACATGGCCAAGATTGTTGAGTGAGTCTGAGTATAGCGGATGAAGCGACGGTCGAAGTTCGAGTACTTCACGATACACGGAAATGGCCTCCTCAAGGTCAGCCATGTTTCCTGTGAGCCAATGGCGATCCAAGAGTGCATGGCCGAGATTGTTGAGTGAAAATGAGCGGTCCGGATGAGACGACGGTCGAAGCTTGAGTGCTTCACGATGCAGGGAATTGGCTTCATCCAAGTCCGTGAGAGACCCGATCTGACGGGCACGGTCACAAAATACATTGGCCAGGACCGTAATCGGCCTGGGGATCCCAGGTTGGAGTGCAAGCGCCTCGCGACAGAGGTGGACAGCCGAACTGTACTCCGATGGGTTGAAGCAACCTTTCCCGCCGTTCAAATGATCGATCGAATATCTATAAGCATAGTCCACAACGGCAGGAATCTGTTTGCCAGAGCGAACAAACAGCCCTGGGTTTTGTCGCAGATACTTGAGCTCACACTCAAGGGAACGAAGGTAGAGGCGGACATGATGGGACGGGTGCGCAAAGAAATCGCCCGATCGACTTTGGGTGGTCAGGAAGTCGCGGAGGGAGGTRTGGCAGAGTGTAACCGGTATGTCGTCTGTTCCTGGAACCTGAATGATCGCCTGCAAGTTCACGAGGGCATTCACAACCTCGTATATATGGATTCCGAGGAGCTCTGCGATCGCCGATGTSGRAAGYGGTGCCGAAAGCAGTGCAATGGTTGATATGATATCGGAGAAATGGGGGAGGTGCATGGAACGGGCCAATGTTTGTGTATAAAGCCCATCCAGGCCAGGGTTCATCTTGAGGGCCAAGGGAAGCCGATCCATTGGTGTTGTTTGGTCGTTGCCTTCGGTGCTCGTTCCCATGATGAATTTGAACACTGCCGACGCAAATATAAACGATCCTCCAATATGTTCGACCAGCTTGCGTTTGTCGCTCTGGGTAGGCCAATCTCCGTGCTGCCGAACATATGCTCGGACAACAGAGTTCCGCCCACATTTTCGTTGGAAAACAATGTCCAGAAAGGTGGCAATGTCGTCGTCGGAGCAATGATTCACAAGGTCATCCAACTGAACCCTGGGATCGTCCAGGACGGATTGAATGTGCTCCTCCACTCGGCTCGTGATAAAAACGCGGAGGGGAATAAGGGGGTTTTCATTGAAGAACATTAGCATCCCGTCGATGAGCTCCTGCACTTCGTCTTTGTTATCGCACTCGTCCAACCCATCCAGTACAATGAGGAATGGGCCTCGAGCTAATGCCCTTGGACTTGATTCCCTCTGAACGGCAGCTTTGAATGGTGCATAGATCAAGCACTGCATCCGGGTTCGTAGAGAAATGCCTCCCTCGTCAGGCGTCAGTAATGCTGGGTTGGCCTGCACAGCTGCACGGATGATGGGTTCTGTCTCGGGTATCACCATCGCCATTTGGCTTGCCAGAGTCGTCGCGAGCCTCCAAATCTTGCTCCTATCGCCCGTGTTCCGAAAGAAAAAGAAGCTTATAACCGGTCTCTCCTCCCGTTCGGACGTCTCACAGACCTCCTGAGATATGGAAGATTTGCCAGACCCGACATATCCATGCATCCACCGCATATGAGGCTCCGAATCGGTCGTTATATCGCTCCTTGCCCAGCTGTTAACATTCCTGACCACCTGTAACCTCGTGCCGGGAAAGCAAGCCGAGTCGGGAGGTGATCGTTTTCGATCGCGAGTATAGGATGCATCGGTGATTGGCTTGAGAATGTCGAATAAGCCTCAGGGCAAATAGTCAATATCTTTCGAGGATGGGCGAAAGCATGAATGAACCCACGACTTACTCCTCTGATCAGCGTTCATGAGCAAACGGTGCTGGTGGAAGCCTCCCTCGACGTGGTAGTTGGCCATGTGTTCTATGTGTGCATTTTGGGATCCTTGAAAAATGTTCATGTTTCCTGTACAAAGAAGGTCAGACATTCAGTCAGATAAAGAGAGATGACTGGACAGCACGACTGGACTCATACTTATCAATCCTTAGTTGATGGTAGAAGCGGCTGTGTACGTTCAGCGTCAATTCCTTCTTTGTGATGTTGAAGAAAGGATGTATAGAGTGCCCAAAAGGTCAGCAGGTACTAGGCGATTACGAGGAAGGGATGATGGGGGAAGAGAGGCAAGCTAAGTATCTAATATCAACAGCAGTTTGCGATGCTAGAAGCTAGTAACGGCATAAGGTCCCAATAAGGAACAGATGATGTCGGCAGGCATGAGGCGGTTCATGGTGACCTCCTGTGAAGGTGTGAACTCCTTTCCACAAATGGTGTTCCAGCTCGGTGCGGAGATTTGGGCGTGCAGGGTTATCATTGAATTCCTGTACCGGCTTGCACTCCATCTCATCCAAATCCAGGAGGTTGGGAGGAGGCAAGTAAACGAGTGGAGAGATTGATGATGATCAGCCTACATCTCCACGAGCAAAACGAGAACTGGTACTAACCGTATCGCATTTGGTGATGAATGTCTTTTTGATGGTTGTTCACCATCTCTTATTTGTTGTCTTGATTCGAGCGCTGAAGGGGAGGAGAGAGAAGATACTGGCGGGGTGCACATGATAGACTTCAACGTCGAGCTCGCGCCCCTCGCCGCTACGTGACCATAGATAATTACAACAACTAGGGTGGTTCAATGTTGGTCACCACATTTGTACCTTCGAAGTCGATGCAAGTTTTTCATTCTACCAACAATCAGTTCGTCGAATTTTTGTGAAGTGAGCAATGACCCTAGTTAGCTGACGTTTTTATGTCTGGATCAGTCGGCGCTTTGGGGCAAATGGGTTGGCGCGGGGGCTCAAGACGATATCAACGAAGCTACTTCCAGAGAGCTTAAACTAGTAGACGACTCTCAGAGCCAGTATGCATCAAAGGAATTGGACGATAAACTCTGGTGAGTTGAGTGAGGATCACTTTAAGATTTCAGTATTTTATTACATGAAGAATCCATCTACGTTTACTTGAAGGGGGGGGAAAGGAAACTATAAAGATGATGATAGTCTTATATTATGGATAGATGTAACAATACCAAAAGTTCAAAGGTCTGATAGGCTCCGTAGAAACAGAAACGTTTCTCGTGTCCGACAGATCTCTAACGAAGAAAAAAACCCAAACTATGCACACGCAACTCATGGTTGAACAGACTCATGAGCTTTTGGAGTGGAATTGAGCGGTCTGGATGAGGTGACGGTCGAAGTTCGAGGACTTCATGGTGTAGAGAAATGGCTTCCTCAAGGTCAGCCATGGCGCCTGTGCACTGGTAACGATCCAGGAGTGCATTGCCAAGATTGGTGAGTGAAAGCAAGCGATCTGGGTGAGGCGACGGTCGAAGTTCGAGCACTTCACGATACACGGAAATGACCTCATCAAGATCAGCCATAGTTCGTGTGCGCTGACAGCGATCCAGGAGTGCATTGCCGAGACTGTTGAGTGAGTTTGAGCGATCCGGATGAGGGAATGGTCGAAGTCCGAGTGTTTCACGATAGAGGGAAATGGCCTCCTCGAGATCAGCTGTGGCTCCTGTGCATCGATAGCGATCTAGAAGTGCATTTCCGAGATCATTGAGTGAAATTGGGCGAGATGGATGAGGGGATCGTCGAAGTTTGACCGTTTCGCGATGCAAGGAAATGGCCTCCTCAAGGTCAGCTAAGGATCGTGTATGCCATGACGATATCCAGGAGTGCACTGCCGAGATCGTTGAGTGAAAATGAGCGAGATGGATGAGGAGGTGATCGAAGTTTGAGTGCTTCACAATGCAGGGAAATTGCCTCCTCAAGGTCGGCGTTGGATCTCGTGCACCGATAACGATCCAGGAGTACACGGCTGAGATTGTGGAGTGATTGTGGATGCAGCACTGATCGAAGGTCGAGGGCTTCACACTCCAAAGACGGCCTCCTCAAGGTCAGCCATAGTTCCTATGCGCCGATGACGAGCCCGGAGTACATTGCCGACTATAGACTCATGAGTCGCCTATTGAGACGCTCGTACTATAATGATTGATCTAAGTCTACACAGACATGCAAAAAATTCCTAAAAAGATAACAAGTGGAACGGGACTGTAAACATGAGACCGATGATTTCATAGACAGAGAAACCATTGACGGTGTCCAGCAAATCTACTACGGAAAGGATGAAACTATGTACAAGCAACTCACGACGGTGGAGGCGCCCTGCTCATGTTGATACGATCACGTCGTAGACTCCGTAGATGAGGTTGACAGACGATTTGCCTCTTCTTTCAGCGTCAAGATTTTGGCAAGATCTTCTTCATGTCCGGTAGTATCGAAGCGCATCTGGAGGAGAGAACCTAATGTAAGGAGCCAATCAGCTCGATCCTGATGTCGAACAGCGTGGCAAAACTCCAGGAGCTCCTCGCAGTGAGCTATTGCCTCTTGGAGGTGGGAGAGTTTATGGGTCGCCTCGTACATAGACTTGAGGGATAAGGCCAGTTTGTAGAGTGGAAGAGAGCGATTTGGATGAGGGGATGGCTGAAGTTCGAGGGCTTCACGATACAGGGAAATGGCCTCCTCAAGGTCAGCCATGGCCCCTGTGAGCCGGTGGTAGCTCAGGAGTGCATTGCCAAGATCGTTGAGTGACGATGAGCGATTTGGATGAGGAGGTGGTAAAAGTTCAAGCGCTTCACGATACAAGGAGATTGCCTCCTCGATATCAGCCACGGTTCCTGTGAGCTGATACCGATCGCCGAGTGCAACGCCAAGATCACTGAGCGACAATGAGCGTTGTGGATGAGGAGAAGGTCGGAGTTCGAGGACTTGACGATGCAGGGAAATGGCCTCCTCGAGGTCAGCCGTAGTCCTCGTGCGCCGATATCGATCACAGAGTGCAAGGCCAAGATTTTTGAGTGGCAATAAGCGATTTGGATGAGGAAGTGATGAAAATTCGAGCGCTTCACGATACAAGGAGATCGCCTCCTCGAGATCAGCTACGGTTCCTGTGCACTCATACCGATCGCGGAATGCAAGGCCCAGATTGTTGAGTGACGATGGGTAATTTGGATGAGGAGGTGGTGAAAGTTCGAGCGCTTCACGATGCAGGGAGATGGCCTCCTCGAGGTCAGCCGTAGTCCTTGTGCACCGAGACCGATCGCAGAGTGCACGGCCAAGATTGTTGAGTGACCATGAGCGATCTGGATGAGGAGGTGGTGAAATTTCGAGCGCTTCACGATACAAGGAGATCGCCTCCTCGAGGTCAGGCACGATTCCTGTGTGCTGATAACGGTCGCGGAGTCCATCGCCGAGAGTGTTGAGTGCTACCGAGCGATTTGGATGAGGAGATGGTCGGAGTTCGAGCGCTTCACGATGCACGGAGATTGCCTCGTCGAGGTCAGCCACACTTCCTGTGCACCGATAACGGTCGCAGAGTGCACTACCGAGATCGCTGAGTAATGACGAGCGGTGTGGGTGAGGAGATGGTTCAAGTTCAAGCGCTTCACGACGCAGGGAGGTTGCCTCCTCGAGATCAGCCATGGCTCTTGTCTGCTGATAACGATTCCAGAGTGCAATTCCAAGGTCGCTGAGTGAAGCCGAGCGATCTGGGTGAGAGGATGGTCGAAATTCGAGTAACTGACGATTAAGGGAGATGGCCTCCTCGAAGTCCACGAGAGAACCTGTACGCCAGGCGCGATCAACGGTGACACGGGCCAGCGATTGAATTAGCTCCGGTGTGCCCGGATACAATCCAAGCGTCTCACGACACAGCTTGATGGCGAGATCGAACTCTGCTGATTGAAAGAGATCTCCTCCTTCGCTCAAATGAACTGCTGAATATCGACAGGCATATGCAGCAGCTGGTTTGCGTTGAGTGTTGTTCGTGAGCGACCGTACCCCGTGTTGACGATACACGAGTTCACACTGTAGGCAACGAAAATACAGCCGGACATGCTCGCGTGGGTGTGCAAAGAAGCGGCCTGATCGACTTTGGGTGGTAAGAAAATCGCGGAGGGAAGTGTGGAACAGTGTGACCGGTATGTCGTCTGTCCCGGGAACTTGAATGATGGCTTGCAAGTTCACCAAGACATTGACTACTTTGTAGGTGCTGATTCCAAGGAGCTCCGCAATGCCCGACGTCGGAAGCGGTGTTTCGAGAAGAGCGATGGTTGAGATGATATCCGGGAAATGGGGAAGATGTTGGGAGCGTGCCAATGTCTGCGTGTAGAGTCCGTCGAGGCCAGGGTTCATTTTGAGGGCTAGTGGAAGCCGATCCATGGGCGTCGCTGAGGAGCCATCTTCGGCGGTCGACCCCATGATGAATTTGAACACCGTGGATGCGAAAATGAACGATCCTCCGATATGCTGGACTAACTTGCGCTTGTCGTTCGTGGGAGGCCATTCCCCGTGTTCCGAGATGTACGCTCGAATAACAGGGTTCCGTCTCATTTCATTCTTGAACAAAACTTCAAGGAAGGTGGCGATATCGGCATCGGAGCAATGATCAACAAGGTTGTCCAAACGAACCCCGGGAACATCCAAGTGCGATTGGATGTGCTGCTCCACCCTACTCGTGATGAAAACCCGAAGAGGAATGAAGGGATTATCGTCAAAAAAAGCGAGCATTCCCTCGATAAGTTCTTGAACCTCATCTTTGTTGTCGCATTCGTCCAACCCGTCTAATACGATGAGGAATGGGCCTCTTGCTAACGCCACAATCATTCTTCCTCCTTGAACGGCCGCTTTGAATGGTGCATAAACCAAGGATTGCATCCGACTCTGTAGAGAAACGCCCGCCTCGTCTTGCCGTAGCAATGCCGGGTTGGCTTTCACAGCGACACGAACGAAGTGTTCCGTCTCGGGTACCACTGCTGCCATCTGGCTGGCGAGAGTTGTGGCGAGCCTCCAAATCTTGCTCCTGTCACCCGCGTTCCTGAAGAAAAAGAAGCTTGCGACAGGCCTATCCTGCCGTCCAGACGTGACGCACACCTCCTGAGATATGGCGGACTTGCCACTCCCGACATATCCGTGCATCCAGAGAATGTGAGGTTCGTCAGCAGCCGAGATATTGTCGGCCGTCCAGGTGGTAACTTTCTTGACTACCTCGACCCTCGTTCCTCGCGTACAGGCAGAATCTGGAGGTGATCGTTTGCGATCTCGGGTGTGGGAAGTATCCTCTATGGGCTGAAGGAGTTCGTACAGACCTGCGCTGTGATTAGCCCAGATCGCAGACTTGATCAAGCTGTGAGGGCAGAAACGCTTACTCTTGTCTTGGGCGGTGTGAACATGATAGTCACCATCCACTTGATAAGCGTTCAGCTGCTCGACATGCGTATTCTGCGACCTCCCCAGGACGTTTATCGGACGATCTAGTTGGCACGATTAGTGGACTGAAGCAAGCAGCGATGATGTGTACTGCTCACTCGACATGTTGGCGGCAGCCGTGCAGCTAATAGTGGTTTCCAGCGAGTTAATTCGTCCTGTCTACCTCAGAATGTCGACAATCGGGTGGGAATGTGGCTGCAACGATGAGCGGTGGTGGGATGGCGAGGGAAAGGAGGCAAGGTGGTCGGGCTCACTCACAGCTGTCACGTCGTGATTGACACATTGCTGTACTCTCCTGGGGATGTTTTTCCATAAATGAAAAAAGTGAATAGACGCCCATTTTCAGGTAGAGAGGGGATGGGGCCACTCGCTACGAAGTGTAGACGTCAGTCGGTACTGTGGATACAGCGGGGCGTAGAGGACAATCAATGACCAGCCTGCGTTTGACGTGCTCGTTGGATTACCAAACGGATTGAAATTATAGCGGTGAAATGGAAGGTCTATGCGAGAGAGACTTCCTGCCCAATGGAACCAAAGACCATCTGTGGCCCATGCGCACTCAACGATCCGGGGGACGATGGTCGTCAAGGTCCATGACGCCGGACCGGACCCCGGACCAGTCTTGCGTCAGTCCTTGCATTCCAGTCGTCCTGCTCCCGCGTCGCTTTTGGATCGGCAAAATGGAACGCACGTCTGAGGCAACTCTTGGTGGATACCACGCTGACATCTCCGTCGACAAAGGTAAGGATTGCCCTTGCCTTACGACCTATGAACGCTTTTGTCCTTTCTTCTCCCTTTCTCACCATGGCTACCACTCTTCTAGGCTGCCTCCATTCCGCTCGGTACACCCCACAGAGCACCAGGCCCTGGGAGCTCCCTGAACCTTTTGGACTGGATATATTCGTCGCTGGGTGGCAGTCTACGATAGCATTGAGAATCGGGGGAACGCAGTAAATTCTCCTTTGTCTATCTGAATCGTCTCATCTCAAGAAGATATGTAGCTTCAACAGTGGCTATGGTTAAGAAACCTTTGCCGCTCCGGAATCCCTATTTCATTGATTCCGTTCCAATCCACTCGCGCACTCAAATCACCAACCCACCCACCCAAAAGCAATATCTCGACACGAAGCGATGCTTAGCGTACTCGCAAACTCTTTCAGATTAACTGGTCAGGCAATGTCTCCGTTGACTACAATTACGATGTTCTCAACCACACTGTGATGTGCCCCACCCTCCGTCCAGGTCGCGTGGGCCGTCGTTATGCGATATCTTCGAAGGCGGCAATATGTCGTTGGTGTGGATGGTTCTCGCTGTTCCTTCCTCGGAGTTGTGCAAGATCCCTCTTTCCGACCCGGTGGCTTCTTTTCCACTATGCACTGCGTCCACCTTTTTTCTCTCTCCTCCTTCCCTCCCCTCACTGCCACGACCCCCTCATCGGAAACTAAGCCAACAAACCCATCTGTAGACGACAAGTACAATGCTCACCTCACTGTCCCGCCACCCTGCTCTAAACTCCAGTCGGTGTCGTTGGATGCTGCTGCATATCAATGCAAGACAAAGATGCAGATTACGATACACCTCGTGCTTCGGCAACCACCAACGCCAACACCACGCGTCTTTCTACTCACAAAAGCCGGCAACGAGTCGTATCTCGAAGGCTCGTTGAATGGGACTCCTCAGATACGCGTGCATCGCGTGGGTCGATTTGCCGCCACCTGCTGCGAGAGTCGACTGTCGATCTCGAGGACAGGTTGCAGCTGAAGGGTCGGCTAAGGGTTTCGAGAAGGAATCAGGTCCTGAATTCGATTGCATTTCATTCCCTTTGCTTTCCCCAAGCCTAGGTTTAATATCAGCTGGGAATCCGGGTGAGACACCGATTGTGGTTAGACAATTGGCTGAACTTCTTCTTGCTCTCTTTTTAAGACCGCGACTACCCAAATCTCAACGACGATGGCAAGGAAACCGAGCCGACCCAGCACGTCTCACACCTGTGGTACCACCTCTCACGTGCTTACGAGCGTTGGAAGGCCGAAGAAGCGCTTAGAGAGACGAGGGAAAGATTAGGGGAGAGGTCAGGGCGTTTGAGGGCGGGTGGAGGGGCAAATGTTGGCGGAGAAGGAAAGAAAGGGAGGTGGAGAGAGATGCAGGACAGACGAGGGATAGGAATCATAGGATCCGAGGCGTGAGGGAGAGCATCAGGGGTCTCCTTCCCGTAACTGCTCCCGCATCTGCGCTAGAACTTTCTGCTCAGGCTGTTCAGACTCTCCCCGAGGGTACTGAGAAGGGAGTCCTGAGTATCCAAGACACGATTTCGCCTAGGCTCAGATTGTAACTTGTGGGGAGGATGGGAGTGACGTTGAGGTGGAATGACAGCTGAAGTTTTGGATGCCCTGCTCGGATTCTACGTCTACTACGCTCTTGGCCAACCAGCGGTGTCCAACTAAATTCCGGCACCCTTTGTGGCCGTCTGGCTGAGCGGCTCCCGCTCTTCCAAATATACAATCCCAAGTCAAGTGGCTTTAGACGTCGACGGAGACAGGAATATCATCTGTTTGATCTTAGATGTTAGACTCAAGGGTGATGGGCTTGTTGAGTTCTATTCGACGCCAAAAGACGAGAGGTCGGAGACAAACCTACGTGCAGTACTCGTACGACAACGAAGATATCTGCAACACAATAATTAAGATCAGGATGAGAACTAAATATATCAAATCGAATTTCTAATGGAGTCTGGGGTGTTGTCCTTCCCTGCGAAAAGTTGAACCAATAAGCCCTCGTTCCACCTTACAGATAACGTGAATATGGGCATGAAACAAAATGCATGTTCACTCACCACAGCGTTAGGTGGTCTCGCTGCGAGATCTCCCGATTCGAACAACCAGTCCCCCAGGTACAATTAAGTCGTGGATGTGAGGGTTGACAATTGCTGCGCTTCCTCCTTCAGCCTCGCGATATAGGCAAGATCTTCTGTTTGTTGTGTCGCATCAAACCGCTTCTGGAGAAGAGAAGCTAAACGGTTCAAGGTATCGAGTCGGTATGGGTGCCCAACAAGATAGTGGGATGTAAGAAGCTCCTCGCAGTGAAGAACTGCCTCTTGAAGGTGGGGAAGTCTGTGGCTGAGCTCGTACATATCATGGAGTGCTACGGCAAGAATTCCGAGTGACAATCTGCGATATGGATCAGGAGATGGTCGAAGCTCGAGCGCTTCACGATGCAGGGAGATGGCCTCCTCGAGGTCAGCCACAGTTCTTGTAAACTGATAACGATCCCGGAGTGTATTTCCAAGATTATGGAGTGTCAATAAGCGATTTGGATGAGGTGGTGAAAGTTCGAGCGCTTCACGATACAGGGGGATCGCCTCTTCGAGGTCAGATATGATTCCTGTGTGATCATAGCGATTCCGGAGTGCATTGGCAAGAGCAATGAGTGGCAACGAGCGTCCTGGATGAGGAGATGGTCGACGTTCGAGCGCATCACGATGCAGAGAGATGGCCTCCTCGAGGTCAGTCACAGTTCCTGTGCGCTGATAAAGATCCTGGAGTACATTACCGAGATTGTTGAGCGACGACGAGCGTTCTGGATGAG
>SDEE01000357.1:0-48994 GCA_004126415.1 Candolleomyces aberdarensis
AAGAGTAGTGCACTCTTATAATTATCCTTCGTGCCGCGCGAGGTATCTTAAGACTAGCAGGGTTTTGTAACATAGAGATTTGAATAGACACGACCGTGTATTGAACTATGCGTGGTTATTCAATAAAAGAGTGTTTATTCGCGAAAAAGTGAACACGGTCGTATCACCGTTCTCGATCTCTTCACCGCTTTAAAAAATGTCATCGTCTGCTTCAAGAGGTGAGCTCATCGTTTGGATTGCCGAATTTACGGGCTCACCTTATTCTCTCCTCCTCTGGCTGGAAGACAGACAATACAGAGAGATAGGGTCTGGTCAAGTCTGGTCGACAAGAGGTCATGAGAACAAGGCTGGTGGGAAATGAGAGTTCCCAAAACGTGCCGCGGCAACAACTGAAAAGGTCCGGAGTTTGTCCGGTTTGCCATCGCCGCCAGCCGTGACGACCTCTTCCCGTCTTCCTCTACCTTTGCCGTCATTCCGACTGTGCAACGTCCAGTTTCCCCATCGCTCAAACTCTTCCACGATCCGGGGTGAAGAATGTCAGAGGAGGTGACCCGAAGCCCCCTGAATGAATGATAACCAGCAACCCACTCGCTGGATGGCGAAGAGTCCTCTTAAATATACCGTCCTGAGTGACGTAAATCGAGGGAGAGAGACAGAGAGAGGTCTTCTGCGGAACTGGTCAGCCGCCAATTGCAATCAGGTTGGAAAGGGGGGGTGAGTCGCCAGTTTTGTTCTGGGCCCGTCCCCTTCCTTCCGATTTCCTCGCTGACGCTCTGGTCAGCTTGCTGAAGCAGGCGAGATCTCCACGCCATCCGCACTGACACGAATTGTGACTGCGACGTCCATCAGCACACAAATTGTCAACGAGAATCAACAACACTTACCCCCTGTCCGTCGACTCTACTACTCTGCTCCAAGGTTCACCGCAGAATGCACCGCGTTTCATTTCTACAAATCTGCCACTGCTGCGCATCAACCCTCCTGAAACCACTATGCACTTGGGCCAGGCCCCTGACGGCTCGAACACCAACAGAAGACATAGGCTCCGCACTGAATGTGTGCCCCTGCCTGAAGGCCCATCGTTGGCCCTCCTGAACGCTCGAAGCACCCGACCAAACTTCAAGGCAATGGATCAATCCTTCCGAAAAGCGACCTGTTTCCCCTTCCCCTTCCCCCTTTCCAGATTACGCCCTCCGAAGCCTGATACACCAACCCGTCATTCTGAGCGGCTTTGGCCCCTTTCCACATAGTGCTAGTGCACACTGATGTTCGACGTTCTGAGGAGGATCGCTTTACCTCTCCATACCAGTCGAGCCCGAGGTCACAGTCAGCCTCGCCAGCTGAAACCATGGCATATTCCTGTCGGCCAATCCAAACCCAAGTGCGAGAACTTAACGAATGGAACTCATCCATTCTTCATCATTTCCGCCTTTTCTTCGTTTCTTGCACGGTGCCCCTTCCCGCTTTACTCGGGCTTACTCGGGCGTTTCCCATCGACCCCTTTACACATAGTGCTAGTGCACACTGTCAAGTTCGACGTTCTGATGAGGATTGCTTCGCCTCTCTATGCCTGTCGAGCTCGAGGTTGCAGTCAGCCACGCCAGTTGAAACCATTGCACGTCCCCGTCAGCCAACCTCGAGCCACCCTGAGCCCAAGTGCAGAAAACTCAGGACCCAGGTCGAACGGAATCCATCCTTTCTCCCTCTGGTACTGCGTTCTACATGCCATCTTCGCGATGAAGTAGATGGGTAGGAAGGGGTGTGTAATGTGGAAGATGAATGGTCTGTGAATGTTCCATTGGGTGAAGGTACTTGGAGGGTGTACCCCTTGGATGGTTGTCAAACGCAGACGAGATGAATTGACCAGGACGGGGTGGTGAGGACCTGGCTGGAGTCCTGGTTTGTCTGTGTGGCTGGATTGGGAGGGTGTGCTCCCGGCAGTGTTGGGTGGAATGAGTGGGTGGTCGTGTCGTGGACCATAGAAAGATTGGACTCAGACGGAGGGTCGTGGAATGTTGGGGTCAGAGGATGGGTGGGAAGAATGTATATTTGGGAGGCTGAAGGGGCGCTCTGGACGCTGGTGCGAGCAGACCTCGCTCCTCCCGGGGTTCGAATGGTATTGTCGAGACGAACGGACAGCCTGTGGGGCAGAAACTATAGTGACGGAAAGGTGCATTCACTGCATTGTGGCTTCAACCGCCTGGTGGCTCAACAAAGTTCTGGGTGGGACAAACAGGAGTTGCATCGTTCAACGCCATTCAGATGGCTTTATTCTGTTGAGGAAGGAGGGCTGTCGAAGAAGCATGAACCGTCCATTCTGCCGGATATGGGTGTTGAGGCTTGCCTGCTCGCTCATACATTGTTGAGACAAACGGGCAGGGATTCATTGGGCAGCGGGAAGAGTAAATTTGTGGATGGACGGCTGTATGACTGGACAATGGACAAGGAAATGATGTTACTGCTGCTGCTGGAGGCAATATGGCGGGGTGTCTGTACGGAGGGCCGAGCTCGATGAAGGACTGCCGCTCATTATCATTACAAGGAGCCTAGTTGAAGTTAGAAGGAATGAACAATTATGGCGACTGAGATGCACCTGCCACCCTGAACCCGTCCCCATTGTTGGTGAAGTCTTTCTTTGCCAACCTCGGCACCCCATCCTCCCTGGCCTTTCGCCCGTGCTGAGGATTCCGTGTTCTCCGGCTGCGTCAAATGCCAGAGCCTTCCGGTGCATATCTGCAACCAAAAGCTGCTTGAAGCGAGCCGCAGAATTCAGCTATCCAGCCCCCGTTAGCTGGACCTATGGTTGTCCCGCAGTGGCGTTGTTGCTCGTGTCCCCGAGCAAATACTGCGTGCTGGCTTCCTGATCAATGGCAAAAGATCAAGGAATGTGAGCCACATTAAATGATGGGTTCCGTCCTGCAGTCGCATCTGACGGTCTTTTTCCCGACATGCCTCCTGCGAGCTTGCTGCTAATTACGGCAGATCACCTTTGTCTGTCCTGACTTCCGCCATCTTCATTTATTTCCCATCCAACCTCAGGAAACAATTCAGGAATCAGCGGGCACGGAACAGCTAGCGAGAAGGCTGACAGCTCTTCCTGATGATCGCCGAGTGCTCATCAGCAGTTTGGATGAGAGGTCTCGATCTGCTGCCTTCAATAACCCAACCTACAGGCCCAATCGACGCGTTTTCGAACTTCAGACAATTTTCCACAACACTGTTCGTGGCCAATATCAGGAGCCAGGGGTTGTAGGGCGGTGTTTGGTCACCTGCAGTTTGTTCGCTTGCCCTTAAATTCACGCATTGGCACCTAAACAGGCACCAACCGCCGCCACATCAACCGCCTCTACCCCCCGCATCTATTCCACTCTCCTGCTCAGCGATCCAAGACCTGGCGATAGAACCGGGACCTTGCCAAGCGACTTCTCTACCGGCTACAATAACGATCAATTTCTGCCCTACGTTCTACTCTGAAAAAGCTGTCATGAATCCATTAAAGATGCCTTGCGTCACAGCTCAAATCCCTTCTCCGTCGCCCTCTAGTGTCCTATTCGCGGCTCAAGGCAACCCATCTATGAATATTTTTCCAAACCTTTGTGACACTTCGCGTGCGCATACTGCCGTGTCTCTCTTCCTTTCATTGCTTCGTCCTCTTTCCAAAGCCTCTGATGATCAAGATCCTTCGTGTTTTCCAATCCGCTGGGCCCCGTTCCCGGATTTTTTGTCGCTCAACTATTCCTCTGCCGTCGGACGCTGACACCGTTGAACTCGACAGATTGAGAGTCAAGCCCATCAGGCCGACCACATTTCCCCTGCCACTGCGACATCGGCCCCACCTCCGGCCACCCAGCACTACGAGAGTCATTTGAACGCATCCAACTACCCGCACACAAACGGGCGGCACTCCCCGTACGGTTCGTCCCTCGACGACAGCTATCGTTCGTGGTGGCGGGGCTGCGGTCAACAGAGAAGTTGCTAGTATGCCTTGCACCCATTGACTGCCAGTCCATGACAGCGCTTGCAGTCTGTAGGCCCCAAATCCCGACATGCCAGCGCCAGGCGGCGAAAGTCCAAACTAGATGTGGAGCGGTATGACGCCGGGAGGCAACATGGGCGAAAGCAATATGAGATGATTGTCTCGTTGGTTTACCTCACCCCTCAAGTCTCTCCTTGGTCTCATAGGGTCGTTCCTACTTTGGTTCCACCTTCATAACCTCGAAGAGCCATCCTTGCCTTCGCGTGGCTTCGACCTGGCTCACTCTCGCCTTGCCATCTCAAGCTCTTTTTATTTGACTACCGTTCACCAAGTGCCAGTGATACGAAAGTTAACGGTGAGTTGTTTTGCCTGACTCCTTCTTTGCCCTTTCCTTCCCTCCCTTGCTTTTTGTCCCCTATTTCCTTTCCTTCCAGCATCCAGAGCTGCTTTGAAACCCCTCCTCCTCCTTCCATCTTCAATCCACCTGATCTCGCTCTTACTTTCCCAATCAGTGTAGCCCGATTTTCATTTCAGTTTCTTGTTTGTGCCATGGGTTTATTTTGAGCTCTCGTTTCTTACCATTGGCTGTCAAGCTTACGCACTCTTTCAACTCTTCACCATGGATTCTGTTGTGTGCCTCACAGGTCCTGCAACTCAAGATCTCAAGAACTCTCATTCAATGCAAGGGACAAGATGGTATCTTGAATGTCTCCTCAAAAACCCTCCAAGCCTCTTGCTCAAAGACAAGAGGTTGCATGCATTGAACACACCACCAGTCCTAAGCTGCACCTACAAACTCAACCTGTGTGAAGTGGCCAATGCTTTGCATGGCAAGTTTCAAGGTATTCTTGACTGATTTCATATCTCTGATTGAGCCAGTGCCTGCTGCTAAACCATTATGTTTACTGTTGAGTTTCCTTACAAAACTTTACAGCAGATCCAAAGAGAGAGGAAGGGGGGCTATAAATTCAGGTCATTTCAATTGCTAAAGCCCCTTAAATACTGATTGTGGGGAGTCTAAATAATCCAGTATGCAGTAGCAGACAAGTAGGTGAAGCAGAGGAGTGCTGAAGACACTGCTGGACAGGACAACTGGGAAATCAATAACATAAAAGAAAATGAAAGTGCATAAAACTGACACCACAAAACAGCAGCCGTTGATACGCCACTTGCCTATATACCCTCTAAAATTCATGAATATGTTCATTAAGTTCACAAACCGACTTAGATAAAAAAAAATATCTTCTAGAAGCAAGGGAAATATAAGAGTTGGAGTATCCCTAACTGCCAACTAAGCAGACTCCCTAAGAGAACTTGATACAGTCAAGTACGACGGTTCAGCGACAGCACTTTAAGGTTCACAAAGGCCTTGCAAAGATATCTGAAACAACTAGGACAATAATCAATACTTAACTGGTATGCCTGACCTGGCAAGGTATGATACCAGAGGGAGTTGTGCACACTATGGGGGAATTCACCCTGACATTCACTAAGCAGAAGTCTGTTTGGAGTAGCCAGTGGCTTTGAGAACTTGACGGGTGATCTGCTAAGTCAATAAACATTGGTCTTGCCTGATTTGAAAGGCAATGGACTTAGCAATCAGCCTCAAGAAGCTCAACTGAAGTTTGCGAACCTGGATGGAAAACCAGAAGGATAGAGTAATAATGATGTGGTCATTACTCTGGGGCTTGGTCAGCCTGTCCAAAGCCAAGAGAGATAGGAAGTCAGCAGGAGAGTAGAGCGGTGTGGCTTGGTGGAGTCAAGCAACCAAAACACGGATCAATTGACTGGATTAGGTTCGTGAATGGAAGGACTCGTTCTCTGGGAGCGATCTCTGGTAGTTGACCATGCGGACTTGATAACAACTGCATCCAGAACAGATTCTCAAAGGGTCCAGGTTGCGTCTTAAGGTTTGAAACTCAACTCTCGGCCTTCTATACCCACATGTGACTGTTTCTCTTATCTCTCTCAGTCTCTGTCATCTATTTGTTTCTCTCTGCTTTTTCCAAACAATAATAATCTATATAAACTTCAGTATGTTGTCTAGAATTGACATAGCAGTAGCTAGCATGTGTATTTTGCTTTGGGACAGTTGGTCCTGGAATCTACAAGAGCCTTCAGTTATCTTTTGAGAGAGTGCTCAAGTTCTCAAAGTCAAAGAATCATGTCGCTTGCGTATTTGCTTAAAGTTGTCTGCTTTGAAATCACTAAGACCTTGTTTGCTAGTTTGCGAGGTCACTCGTTGTCTCAAATCCAAACCTGTGTGTTTGCTAAGTTAATTTGCAAAGTGTATTATTGTTGCTGGTTGAGCCTTAGCCCCCCCTCAAACTTGTGATTGCCTGGAAAACATTCTAGAAGCCTCTGTCACTTCAACTTAGAGTTTTTACTATACCCATTGCCTGCCCTCTATCTTCTCTAAGATATTTGGTGTGTTGTTTTGTGTTGGTGTTAGTGTGTGTGTTTGTTCTATAGTCTTGTGCTTTAGAGAGCCCTAGTTTGCTACCTGCGCATCACTGTGTGATGACTGCGGATGCCAGAAGCACCATCTTAGTGTGTGTTGACCCCCTGTAGTATCCAAGTCAAAAATGCCTTCAAACATAAACATAAAACACCAACTTTCTGCTGTTCTGCTTACCAAATCTGGATTGGGCGGTGCATTGCATTGACTAATTACCAATGTTCCAAGACATTTTGACTTGGATACATTGTTACCCAGAGCATTTGCTGCCAAGCTTTAAGCCCCACTGCTCAATTCAGTATCTCTCTCACATTGCATTGTTATTCTGTCCTGTGCATAGAGTCAAACACCTTGTGGAGTGCTTAGTAGAATGCAATGAAGCCCACCCTAGTCAAAATGCCTCAGAGAGCTGCCATGCATCAGCCCCTTGACCACAGGTATATTGGTG
Source organism: Candolleomyces aberdarensis (assembly GCA_004126415.1). Lineage (NCBI taxonomy): Eukaryota > Fungi > Basidiomycota > Agaricomycetes > Agaricales > Psathyrellaceae > Candolleomyces > Candolleomyces aberdarensis. The sequence continues at coordinate 6,883 of SDEE01000357.1, forward strand.
ATTACACTAACTTGACCTGTTCCAAGGCCTATGGACTTGGGTTCTTGTACCCCAGTGATTTTGCTGGGCTTTTTCTCAATATAAGCACCAGTGGCTCTAGAAAAATATTACCCACTTGCCACTTGCTCCACATGGTTCCTGGACTTTGCCTGGACTGTCCTACATTGTAATCAACTTGATCTCCTGCTTGCCTTCTTGAGAAATCTGCTTGCCTTTTCATGAAATATGCCAAAGGCAAGAGAAGCACCAACCATGGAATTGTAATCTTCTCATGAGAATTGGGTCCATCTCTAGGCATGTGATTTATGGTAATGTCCTCTGCTCTCATCTTTACAATGTGGTCAGACCTTTTGAGAGAAATAGCTTTTTATCTGCATAGTAGTTACAGGGTAATATGCTTATGGACTTGTGGGTAGTGGACTGACACTGTGTGTGGCAAGCTCCAAGGCCTGGGGTTTTTATAGTGTGACATCTCAACTGCATTGACTAGTGGGCTAATGATGTCAAAGGTAAAAAGAAAATAAAAGAAAAGGAAAAAAAAAATGGTGCAAAGGGATTTGAACAATGCACCCCTTAGCCACACCAAGCACTGACCCAACACATGATCTGCAGGAGAGCCAAATTTCTTGGCATCCAACCTCAGCCTACAAAAACCCAAGTATTTAGGCCTTGTATCTGCCATGCACCTGTGCTGGCCCATACCCCCCAAGTCAAGTTGTTCAACAAGCATGCTATTCCAATATTCTGATCTGCATCAGGATGAGGAGTAAATGAATAGGTTACAGAACATGAAATAAGTAGAAAGAAGAAAAAAACAGGTATGGAATGATGCAGATACAGTGGCTTAGATATAGAAGCCTCAGGATCCTGGCAATACCTGCAGAGCATGGGTATAGGGTTGACAAGCCAGGTGAAAGTTGGCCAATTGATTTGGGCAGTATGACAAGAACATGGTTTTTTCAGGAATGGGACATGTTTCTATAGCTTGCCTTCCACAATGGGGCCAGTTATGGAACACTTGACCCATTGGTCACCCAGATCAGCACATGAAAGGCAAATAAAGGATGATTGGGAGGATGAAAGGAGAAGAATGGTTGGAGGCTCAGGCAGATTTGCACTGAGTGGGACAAACATGAGATGGGATTTTCTATCAAGGGAAAGAAGCCATCCAGTGGGTGTCTGATTGAGATATGAGTCAGGTGCCTTCTCCATCAAGTAGAGGACTTGTGGATCCCACACCCGCACAGATTGGTCTGATGAGCCTGAGGCAATGCGAGCTCCATCACTGGAGAATGCAACTGACCAAACTGATCCAGTGTGACCCTCCAGCACACTCTGCACCTTGCCTGTTGAGATGTCCCACACCCGCACAGATTGGTCAATTGAGCCTGAGGCAATGTGAGCTCCATCACTGGAGAATGCAACTGACCAAATTGATCCAGTGTGACCCTCCAGCAATTCTGCACCTTGCCTGTTGAGATGTCCCACACCCGCACAGATTGGTCTGATGAGCCCGAGGCAATGCGAGCTCCATCACTGGAGAATGCAACTGACCGAACTGATCCAGTGTGACCCTCCAGCACACTCTGCACTTTGCCTGTTGACACATCCCATATTTGCACCAATCTATCCCCTGATCCTGAAGCAATCCATTTGGCATCCCTGGAGTATGCCACAGCATATACCTCACTACCCACATCCAGGCTCAACAATGGGAGGTTTTGGTCTGCATGATTGGTCAAAAACCTAGGAATCCCAGGGAAGCGGTTTCTCCATGTCTGACAGGGCTCAAGGTCCCGTAACCATGTTGCCAGGGAAGAGATGTAGAGATGGGGAGTTGAGTACATGGCTCCACTTCCACTGAAGTACAGTGCAAATGATGCAGCCTCAGACAGTTGTTGTGCTAGGCTCAAGTCATACTGCACAACTGGGTCAACAAAACAAATCAAGGATTTTGGCTCACAAAACTCACCTTGATTGCCCACTTCTTTGCCACTTGCAGCATTGGATCACACTGGCCACTAACCTTCAGCAAGTTCATGGCCTCAATCCAAAAGAGTGCATGGAGCTGAAGGAAATTTGCCAGGATTCCAAGAACTGGGTCAGGACTAGATGTAGTCAATGACATAACAGAAAGGTGGTGACTCCAGTTCCGGCTGGAATAGCTCAATGGAAGGGGAATGTTTTGCTTGACTCGACACGGCAGCTCATGATCATCGGCATCAAGTATGAATGATGAGGGTATATCTGCAATGTTGAACCTCAATCCACTGTTCATGACTTGAAAACAGGACTGAGTAAGAACCCTATGGTGAACACTTGAGTTGCACCAATATTCCTTTGAGCGATGCTGGTCAAAAATGAAATCGGAGAAAGATTTGTGGTAGAAGAGGATATTCTTTTCAGCATCAACATAGAGTACCGCATGAAGTTGCGACAGCACATTGTCAGCAATTTCAATGGACAAGGGCACCAGGTTGTTCTTGTTGGGGTCATCACAGACCAGCTCGGTGACAGTTGAGGCTGAGACTGGCTGAGCGGTGCAGAGAGCCGTATGAAGGATTTGCAGGCGTGTAGAGAACTCATCGCTCTCCAAGTCAGAAAAGGCATCCAAAAGAATTTGGAGATACAACACGTCAAGGAGGGACGTAGCCTTTGACGGCTGCTGCGGGGATTGTGAAGCGACCGAGCTGGAAAGGATCCTACTCAGAATCTGTCTCTGTTCCGCCTTCTGCAACTTGTTGTTGCGTGTCAGATGCCTCACAAGGGTCGCAGCGCAAATGAACAAGCCACCCGCAAACTCGAGGATACGCGTCAGTTCGCTCTGGCCTTTGAAACGGGGAAGGCTCGCCTCCAGGTACGTTCTGATGTCGGCCTCGACCTCCTCTTTTTCGACATCTTGGAGACGGTAGAGCTCCTTGCGCTGATAACCCTCGACATACGTCACTAGATCTGGGTCTGACCGACTGGTGACAAAGAATTTGAGCCCAGCCATGTCGTGCTCGTTGATGACATCGAGTAGGGCGCGGAGGAACTCGGAGCCACCGTGAGCCTCTACTTCATCGAGAGCATCGATGACGATGAGATAACGTGGTGAGGTCGACGAATCTCTGGTGAGAATGGATTGAGATTCAGCCCAAGGTCGAACTAAGAGTTCGTTGAGCTGGGCACGGGGACCTTCATAGATAGCATCAAACGTTTCGCAACGTTGGAGACAGTCAGCGAATTCCTTGCACTTGAGAGCAAGGTGATACGCAATGGTACGGACGATGCAGGTCACGTCTCTGGTTTCGTCGAACTGCCGCGAGCAGAAGAAGTTGCCTCCCAAGGTGATCGTGTCGTCAACATCACCAGTGAGCTCGAAGCGGCGAGCAATTGTGTAGGTAATGGAGCTCTTCCCTGAGCCGGCGGGACCGAATAGCCAGTAGACATTCTGGCTTTGCGGCGACGTATCGTTCGCCCACTTGACGATATTCTTCAGAATGCGAACGCGGGTTCCAGGAGTGCAGACTTCCCGACGCAGCTTCTCCTGCTCTCGTGCTCCGAGACGGTATTTGTGATCGGCAATACGCGAGACTTGGAGGTCCTTCCCAAGGGAACGCTGCAGGAGGTGAATTTGGATTGGGTCTCGAAAGAGGGAGTAGTACCTACTTTGAGGTCATTATGGAGTGCGTTCACGATCTTGAAAACAGCGATACCGGTGCCGAGCTGAGGGCGAGAGGGTTGAGGCAGTGTGAATGGACGAAAACGGTGATACACACCTCGAACTGGACTCTGGCCTCATTGACCCTGTCGAAAATCTCCGCAATTTCTCCTTTCTCCTTCTCATGATCCGCCACCTTCCTGATCATCCACTCCTCACTAAGCCGAAGTAGCTTATTGATTTCATGTTCCAACGTACTGGATAATTGAGTTTCGTCAGTAAAAGGTTCGACACGGAATATGATAAAATATACGTTTTGAACTGTTTCATCCATTGGTTTCCTTCTTCGTCGTTAGTCGTTGGATTGGAAAGCGCCTTTTCTACTATGGCCAACTGAGCACCGGTCGATGCTATCCTTCGTTCGACGGCGTCCATGTTGTCCTTGACAGCCTGATTGTACGGGAGTCAGCCAAGAAGGGAGGATGAGGAAAAGCACGAACATCCTTAATATCGATGATCATCTTTACAAGACTCAGCGCCATTTTGACTGGATTTCCGTCAATGATCTCCGGCAGCCTCTTCATGAGCGTCTGCGTGAAATTGAGCGTAACCTTGAGCGCATCCTTGGGCGTGGATTGGGCAGATGACGTTGCTGCTACGGATGAGTCGACTGTCGCTTGAGCAGGGTTGCCGGTGGGCTCTGATGGCACTGTAGCGCCCGCTTTCAAGAGGCATTGGATATTCTTACCGTGAGCTTGACCTGAACCGGTGGTGACGGTCGTATTCGTATTTTGAGGCGGTAAAGTATTATCTTTGCCTGATCAGGGCCGTCAATACTATTAGTGCACTCGATTTCCCAACAGAAGCTCACCTTGTTCTCGTTGTGCTGAAGGCCCATTATCTGATTGACCTGACAACTGGGCTGCCGTGCGATCTGCTTCTTGGGCTGAGATAGAATCTGTGGAAGCCAAAGGGACAACTCCTGGATGTATCAAGGAAGACCCAGAGGAGGCGATAGCATGAGACGCGATTTCTCCACTACGTCGGGGTGAAGCCGAGCGGCTTTGCGGAGCGCTTCGAGATCGAGGGGTAAACAAATCCTTGAGGAAGCTTCGGACACCTTTCTTTTCTTTGGAGTTCTGGGGACGTTCGTCGGCCATGTCGATGATGAAAGGAGACGACGGGTAGGATGCGAGGCTATGGTGAGGTGACAGGTTTGCACAAGGCTACTTCATCCCGGCCCATACCAGGTCGCACGTCAATAACTGAGTTTGAAAGGGTACAAAAACACCGAGATGTATAAAGCCACCGAGGCTCAGGCACTCATCATGAGCAGCGTAGCGGGACGTCACTACGTCACCTCAACGTCTCCCTATCGAAGATCACTCGAAAGACCAAAGTTCATTCGCACTGCAAACTGGAAGGCTAGATTTAGTAAAAATGACACCACCAAAGTGAACAAAATGAGAGAAAGCAGGCGAAATGAAAAGAGATCAAGATAGAGAAACCGAAATTGAACGGGATGTCACAAGTACACAAGTAAAGGGAGACGCTTGCATGAGGTTGACCCCTCCTCCGTTTGCAATCCAGCTGTCGAAAGTTCGCTAAACGTCAATACAGGCAACGTCTGCCATAGTTGGTGGTGGTCGCGCCGGTGGTAAAGTAGAGGGTAGTTCAACCCGAACCCGATCCGAGTTGAAAGAGTGCGTAAGCTTGACAGCCAACGGTAAGGAACGAGAGCTCAAAATAAACCCATAGCGCAAACCAGAAACTGAAATGAAAATCGGGTTACACCGATCGGGAGAGCAAGAACGAGATCAGGTGGATTGAGGATGGAAAGAGGAGGGGTATCAAAGCAGCGAATGCCGGAAGGAAAGGAATTAAGGGGCAAAAAGCGAGGGAGGGAAGGCAAGGGCAAAGAAGGAGCCAGGCAAAACAACTCATCGTTAACTTTCGTATCACTGGCACTTGGTGACCGGTAGTCAAATAAAATGAGCTCGAGATGGCAAGGCGAGAGTGAGCCAGGTCGAAAAGACGAAGGCAAGGATGGCTCTTTGAGGTCATGAAGGTGGAACCAAAGTAGCAAAGACCTTATGAGACCAAGGAGAGACTTGAGGAGTGAGGGAAACCAACGAGACAACCATCTCATGTCGCTTTCACCCATGTCCCCTCCAGGCATCATACCGCTCCACATCTAGTTTGGACTTTCGCCGCCTGGCGCTGGCATGTCGGGATTTGGGGCCTACAAACTGCAAGCGCTGTCATGGACTGGCAGCCAATGCGTGCAAGGCATACTAGCAATTTCTCCGTTGACCGCAGCCCCGCCACCACGAACGATAGCTGTCGTCGAGTAACGAGCCGCCGAGATCCTCGTACGGGGAGTGCCGCCCGTTCGTGTGCGGGTAGTTGGATGCGTTCAAATGACTCTCATAGTGCTGGGTGGTCGGAGGCGGGGGCGATGTCGCAGTGGCAGGGTAAATGTGGTCGGCTTGATGGGCTTGACTTTCAATCTGTCGAGTTCGGTGTTAGCGTCCGACGGCAGAAGGGTAGTTGAGCGACAACAAATCCGAGAACGGGGCCCAGCGGATTGGAAAACACGAAAACTCATGATCACCAGAGGCTTCGGAAAGAGCACGAAGCAACGAAAGGAAGAGAGACACGGCAGTACCCGCACGCGAAGTGTCACAAAAATGGGAGATAAGAGCATTAAGCCAGATGAACTCACCCTCGTACCGACATCGACGCTCCTGCAAAATCCTACTAGGACTCGATTTACCATAATGGCCGGTCTCTTCCATCTCCATCTTACATTCCAACAGTACGCCCTCCTTCCTCCCCGTCTCTTGCCTCACCTGTGAATTCTTTCTCGTCAAGAAATTTCTTTTGTCAGGCCGAGGGACTTTTCGACGTCTTCATTCGCACTGCCCAGCTTCCTTGACAGAGCACTCATGCTAAGTGGTTCGCTCTGTGAGCCAACGAATTCGGTTTTCATATGAACCAAGCCCTTCCTTGTTTTCCTTTCCTCATTCCTCTCCTCCTTCTCCCTTTTCACCTTTACTTTTTTGGATATCTCTCACCAGAAATATAAACGTCGTTTGACGATCCTTGATTCATTGTGGATTTTCGTGTGCTTCAAGGGTGCTGCAGTTCAAGCTTAAGTCCTGAAGGCCTCAAGCCATCCATTCAACGCAAGAACCAGAGATGGTGTTAAGCTCTCGCTCAAGCACGCCGCAAGCCTCGAACTCCGAAGACGAACGCGAGAGAGAACATCAGTGTGATATATACATGAAGAGTGTCCGACTGTACGGCAAAAGCAGACCAAAGACGGAAGACAAATAGATCAAGAAGTATGGAGTGAAGACAGTATGCATAGAATAAGTGAGCTAATGCGACCATAGATCCGCAAGGGACACGAACACAACGCATGCCCGTCAAGAGTCAAAGCTCGAAAAAATATGTTCAAGAAACGTTCAAGAGGAGTAAAAGCAAGTGTTCTCAGAGAGAACACCCTCCACGATCAAAGTCGCCCATTCGCAGCAACCACGTCGAGGGTTCACCACCCGTATTGAGTGATTTCCACTGACGCCCGTCCTGCCTTTTCAGGTAATCTCTATCCATAGCTGGAGATATCGAAGAGCGCCCGCGAACGTCCTAAATGCACAGCGGTAAATTTTGGATGGGGAGCTGGTTTGTGTTTCTGGTTCCGTCGCGTCTAAACTAAGCGAGTCGTCTCAGTCTCGCTCTTGCGGCACGGACCGACGACGCCTCGTTTGATCATGCGAATGCGATAATTTATATGCTTCAAGGCCTGGAGAAACAAAGCAAAAACAAGGAGTTAATGCACGTCCTCGACCATGAAGAACACAGAATTGCGTCAAACTCACCAATTTCGTCGTAGAGCACCGTTCTCCATGTTTACCGTATCTGCTGGGGTACCCTCTTTCCTGCCTCTTCGCAGCCCTTTCGTCGTACTCGATGTCGCTCATCGCGTAGATAGCTTGGATAGTACCCTTCATTTTCATGAGACCACCAGGTTCACTGAGAACATCAGCAAGTGTTGGTGGCGGATTCATAAACATATTCATAGACAGGTTGCTTTGAGCCGCGGACAGGACGCTAGACGGTGACGGACAAGGGCTCTGAGTTGTGACGCAAGGCAACTTTAATGAATTCATGACGGCCTGTTTCGAGTGGAACGTAGGGCAGAAATTTATCGAGCTACGGGTGACCAAACACCGCCCTGCAACCCCTGGCTTCTGATACCGGCCACGAACGGGGTCTTGAAAATTTGTCCGAACTTCGAGAACGCGTCGATTGGATCTGTAGGTTGGGTTATTGAAGGCAGCAGATCGAGACCTCTCATCCAAACTGCTGATGAGCACTCGGCGATCATCAGGAAGAGCTGTCAGCCTTCCCGCTGGCTGTTCCGTGCCCGTTGATTGTTTCCTGAGGTTGGATGGGAAATAAATGAAGATGGCGGGAGTCAGGATAGACAAAGGTGGTCTGCCGTAATTAGCAGCAAGCTCGCAGGAGCCATGTCGGGAAAAGAACAGATGCGACCGCAGGACGGAACCCATCATTTAATGTGGCTCACATTCCTTGATCTTTTGCCGTCGATCAGGAAGCCAGCACGCAGTATCTGCTCGGGGACACGAGCAACAACGCCACTGCGGGACAACCATAAGCCTGGCTAACGAGGGCTGGATAGCTGAATTCTGCAGCTTGCTTCGAGCAGCTTTTGGCTGCACCTGAAGGTCTCTGGAATTTTACGCAACCGGAGAAAACGGGACACTCAGCCAGGCGATAGGCCAGGGAGGATGGGGTGCCGAGGTTGGCTCGGAAAAGCTTCACCGACGATGGGGACGGGTCCGGGGTGGCAGGTGCGTCTCAGTCGCCATGAATGTTCATTCCTTCTAACTTCGACTAGGCTCTAATAATGAGCGGCAGTCCTTCGTCGAGCCCAGCCCTCCACTACGGATACTCCGTCGTAACCCCTTGCCTCCAGCAGCGGTAACATCACGTTCTTGTCCGTTGTCCAGTCACACAGCCGTCCATCCACGCCTTTACTCTTCCCGCCGCCCAATGAATCCCTGCCCGTTCGTCTCAACGACGTATGAGCGAGCAGGCAGGCCTCAACACCCATATCCAGCAGAATGGAGGACGATTCATGCGTCTTCGACACCCCTCCTTCCCCAACGGCATAAAGCAATCTGAATAGCGTTGAACGATGCAACTCCTTTTTGTCCCACCGCCCAGAACTTCGTCGAGCCACCAGGCGGTTGAAGCCGCAATGCAGTGAATGCACCTTTCCGTCCCTGTAGCTTCCACCCCACAGGCTGCCCGTCCGTCTCGACAATACCATTCGAACCCTGAGAGGAGCGAGGTCTGCTCGTACCAGCGTCCAGAAAAGGGATCCACTCGTATTTCTTCAACAATCTTGCTTCCCCAGCCGGGCTATCGGGAACACTCGCTCCATTGATTGCACGAAGCTACCCCTCCCAGACCTTCCTCAACCCATGGCCATCAGGCAGTTGAAGCCATCGGGGAGCTCAAATACCCTTCCATCCTCACAGCGTCCCTCCCACCCTCTCGAATATACGCTCTTCCCACCTATTCCTTGACCCCAACATTCCGCGACCCTCTATCCGAGCCCAATCTTTCTATCGTCCACGACACGACCGCCCGCTCATTCCACCCCACACCGCTGGGAGCACACTCCCAATCCAGCCACACAGACAACCAGGACGTAGATCATCCAGGGCACGCTCTCCAGCCAGATCCTCACCACCTCGTCTGAGTTGGACGATCGTCCAGCGGGTACACCCTCCCAGTCTCTTCACCTAACGAAACATCCATGAAACGTTGATCCTCCACAACCACACCCCCGCCTATCCCTCGACTTGATTGCCCTACCCATTTCCTTCGATGACAGGTAGAACGCAGTACCGGAGGGTCGTGTCGTTCCTAAGCCCCGCCACGGGGATGGTACATCGGATGCTGGGGAACGAAATTTCGCGTCTAATCGGGGGGATGGTAGGCTACCAGGCCAAGGACCGCAGAGGAAGGGGTATAGAAGGCAAGGGCGTCGTTTTTCATGGCCTGTTAAGCGATTTTCCTGACCCAAGCACACAGGTTCACCGTGTATAAGGGCCATTCGTCTGGTGAAATGATGCCGCGGCCAGGAGAGGAAGAGAGCTGAAAGCTGGGCGGAATTGGACGACATTCGAACGTTCCTCGTCGAAACCCACATCTGGGGTGCGCCGAGAACCTTGCGGTCACGTTCGGCAACGACCTTCACCAAGGGTTCCCTGAAGGCACGCCGAAAGAGCAAAATTTGCTTCTCTGCCTCCTCGATCGAGGATGGACAATAATGTCACCACTATCCCTGCGCAGAGCAGCCGTTCGTAGGAGGAGCGCGGTTACGCTTCCTGCATGTCTGGAGGCACGCCTTGGCAATCGGGTGTTGAGTCCTTGACACCTGGGAAATGCCCGACTGAGCTCGAGTAAAGCGGGAAGGGGCACCGTGCAAGAAATGAAGAAAAGGCGGAGATGATGAAGAATGGATGGGCTCTGTTCGATCCGGGTCTTGAGTTATCTGCACTTGGGCTCAGGTTGGCTCGAGATTGGCTGACAGGGACGTGCAATGTTTTCAACTGGCGTGGCCGACTGCGACATCGAGCTCGACAGGCATGGAGAGACAAAACAATCCTCCTCGGCGCGTCCAACTTCACAGTGTGCACCAGTACGATGTGGAAATGGGTCGATGGGAAACGCCCGAGTAAGCTCGAGTAAGAAACGAAGAAAAGGCGGGAATGATGGAGAATGGGTGAGTTCCGTTCGGCCCAAGTATTGAGTTCTCGCACTTGGGCTTGGGTTGGCCGACAGGAATGTGCGATGGTTTCAGCCGGCGAGGCTGGCTGCGACCTCGGGCTCGATAGGTATTGAGAGGCAAAGCGATCCTCCTCAGAACGTCGAACTTCGGTGTGGAGTAGCACTCTGTGGAAAGAGGCCTAAGCCGCTCGGAATGACGGGCTGGAGTATCAGGCTTCAGGGGGCGCGGTCTGCAAAGGGGGGCGGGAATGAGAGACAGGTCGCTTTTCGGAGGGCCTTGAAATTTTGTCGGGTGCTTCGAGCGTCCAGGAGTGTCAACGATGGGCTTTCAGGCAGGGGCGCATTCAGTGGGGAGCATATGTCTTCTGTTGGAGTTCGGACCGTCGGGGGCCTGACCCCAAGCGCACAGTGGTTTGAGGAGGGTTGATGCGCAGCAGTGGCATATTTGTAGAAACAAAACGCAATGTATTCTGCGGTGAACCTTGGGGCAGGGTAGTGGAGTTGACGGGGACAGGGAGTAAGTGTAGTTGATTCTTGTTGACGATTTGTGTGCTGATGGACGTCGCAGTCACGATTCGTGTCAGTACGGATGGCGTGGAGATCTCGCCTGCTTCAGCAAGCTGACCAGAGCGTCAGCGAGGAAATCGGAAGGAAGAGGACGAGCCCAGAACGAACCTGGCGATCCCCTTTTCAACCCGATTGCAATTGGCGGCTGACCAGTTCTGCGGAAGACCTCCTCTCTCTGTCTGACTCCCTCGATTTACGTCACTCGAGACGGTGTATTTAAGAGGACTCTTCGCCATCCGGCGAGTGGGTTGCTGGTTATCATTCATTCAGGGGGCTTAGGGTCACATCCTCTGACATTCTTCACCCCGGATCGTGGAAGAGTTCGAGCGATGGGGAAACTGGACGTTGCACAGTCGGAATGACGGCGAAGGTAGAGGAAGACGGGAAGAGGTCGTCGCGGCTGGCGGCGAACCGGACAAACTCCGGACCTTTTCAGTTGTTGCCGCGGCACATTTTTAGAACCACTCCTCAACTTGTCTCAACCTCCCGGCTCTCCTCTCTCCCATTCCCAAGTCTGGACCGTCTGAACTGCTCGCCTAGAGAGTTCTGACTCCCTCCGTTTACCCAACTTCTTCGATTCCTGCGACTGGGCGATTTCTCTTTGGGGGCAGGAAACCTGGTGCCACGCGAGGAAGCGGCGTATTGGAATGAGGAGGGTCATTCATGATACTGCACTCGATTACCAAACTCCAATCTCGTTGCGTGAGACGCTGCCGGTACTGCTCCACGACAAGAGGAGACCGAGGTGCAGCGACAACCCCTCATCCTCCGTTTCGATATCGGCCATGGCGAGGTCGACTCCAGCGTTCCTCACCTGACCGACAGTAATCAACCCTTTTTACTCAGTTACTCTGGCACTCGAACAGCACCTGCAGCATCGACTTCTCAACCTACTATGAACCACCCAAGCTCATTTTCATCCTCTTGCTTGGGGCGAGCCGTAAGGGTAGTATATGACCATTTCCTAGATCTTTTGCTCGGGTGGGCTACTCTTGATTTTTGCCTGAGATGCGGACGTGGTTGGTGATACCAGATTCGAGCATTCTTTATATCTGTCTTTCTATGTTACCCAGGTGTCGTAGCCGAGAGCATGTATCAATTTGTTCGATGGGCGACCAGTTCGTTGACCGGCGGTGGCACGAGTACTGCGCCGGCTGAAGCATAACAAAATGCGACGTACTCTGCAGGAAACAACGACTCAGAGAATGTGTGACTGAATCCCGTGTCTATAGAACACAAAGGTGACCCAAATCTTCCATCACCTGATATCCGTTCCTAATTCCTGAGCCCGCCCGTGTCGACGCCGAGAGCCAACTCAGATAGGCTCAGGCACTCAAAACAGTCCTCTGGTTTTCTTTAGGCAACTCCTCTTGTTCTCCTTTCAAACTTGAGCACCACCAGCATCTCGGGTTATTGAATGCACTCGCTTAGGGCAACCACGGTATCAGTAACGAATTGAAGGTAATATTGTCGACTGCAGCAGTTTCTATCTACAGTCTCTGGAGGTGCATAGTATGGAGGGTAACACGCCACGACAGCTAATCCTCTATCAAGAGGTTTGGCACCCACCTCCCAAATACATATCGACGCACAAAACCCCATCAAACGTATATCTCATTCATATCAAAGTTTATCCAACACCCATGAACGGACGGACCTTCAAGCTTCAGCGTAGATGGCTACTACCCCCCAGCTACCTGGCTTTTTTTACTCTGCTCCCTCTCCTCCCTGGCTAGAGAAATACCCGGTTCTGAGAGTGCTTAATCTCTAGCCATTAGCTTGGGCTCAACACTACCACTAGCAGCTATCAGCCTCCCCATTCATTGACAATCTGGATTCCATTTGCGTTCGTCACTACAAAACCGGGGATTTCCCTATTTCTGGAGACCCCTGACGTTGAACCCCTGACGTTGAACTCTCCGCGTAGGACGTATGTGTGTCCCTCTATCAAAAGAACCAGGAGTCAGCGCTCCTTCGTATTGTTCTCCTGCCGTGAGTACTCTGCACAAATCATAAGAAGAGCACGGCCTCGTCCACGCAGCCCCGTGTCTAATTGTCCTTGCCCCATTACGTTTGATCTACACACACTCGTCCGTCTATCTGATGATTCCGCCGTGTTCTCTAACGCCATCCCATAATCACCTCCCAAATCAAGGGGTAAGATAAAGCAAGAGGATAAAGCAGACTCGATGCGATGTGAGGATATCCACCACTGTCCTCAGGCTCAACATGAGACGTCAATCGCAGAGTCCAATTCCTACTGGTGGCAACTCCGCTTCTGCAGCTGCAGTATACACTGCTAACAGCGGTAGTAGCCACCCTCTGCCGCGTTACTCCTCCTTATCCCTCGTACCCCTCCCGACCTACCCAACCGCTGCGGAGCTTGACGTTTCCTCCCCAGACGACCCCATAAACTCAGACTCGGACAGATTCAATCTCGGCAGCGCTAGCAGCAGCTCTCGCAGCAAAGAGACTTTTGAATTTTGTTTGGATACGACGTCGTCGACGGTCCCAAAGTACCCTTGGGCTATTCTCCGGCTGAAGAGTGTAGTGCCTCGGTCTTTGCAGAGGCCGAGGTATACAACCGGGGAGAACGTCGAGGGGTCTGTGGTCTTGGATTTGAAAAGACCACAGACTATACATTCCGTCGTCGTTCTGGTGAGGCGATTGATTTTTTTCTCTCCCCGGCTCTCGAATGGCTGATTCGACTTGCCTTTTGGGCTATCTTTTTTTTTTTAGATGAGAGGGAGGATGATCACGAGCTCCCTAAGCGATGGATCCCAACTCTTCTTGGAAGTAACGCATACGCTTTGGAAGAGCGGCTCGCCTGAAGCTGAGGGTGTGGCTCATCCAAGCACGGGCAAACTGCAAGGTCGATATGAGTGGCCGTTTTCGTTCCCGTTCCCTACGGAATTCCAAGATCCCGGTGGACGAGGAAAGCCCCAAGGGCAGGATGACACCGAGCTTTTTGCAACCCCTCAGACCGTCTTGGAACGAGGGATTAACGCAAACCTAATGTATGAAGTCGTGGTAAAGATTACTTCGGGGTTTTTTCATACAAAGCACAGGTAAGATCTTTCACTTTAACAGTCCAATCAAGCTTCGAAGTTACTGACATTTTCTTTGTCAAATTTGAATAGAGTTGACGCTACTGTATTGTACGTCCCTGTAATTCGACCTCCCCCGCTACCCGTCCTGCGTTCATACGCGTACGAGACTGGTTCAAGTCTTGTCCCGCCGTCGGAGGATCCAGACGGCTGGGTTGCTTTGCCGCCTATGGAATTTCGAGTTTCGGAGACTGGACGTCCGCCTTCCCATATCAAATGCACAGTGCGTTCGTTTGTGATTATCCTTGAACTCTTCCGCTTATGTTGTTATCTTTTTCAGATTCATATCGCACGCTCGGTGAGCCCGATGCTCTCTATATTCCCTCGGCCATTATACTGAGATTCATGTCACAGGTGGTGTACACCAGAGGCACAGTGATTCCATGCTATCTAACCTGCGAGCCTGCACCATCATCGACAGAGAACACGCACAACGAGGGATACCTTCTATCTTTCATTCACTCTCTTACGTCTCAATCATACTTTACACTCAAGCTGCTTCAAAGAGTAGCTTATCCGCAAGATGTAAAGCACCAGCTTTCCAATATCACAAGGGAGATGGCGAAAGCCCGGAGGAGCTTGGAATACCCGGCAGACAGTGAAGAGTTAGATGGCGCAAAAGAGGTAGGAACCGCAGTGTGGTGGATACCGACGAGTACGAATATGTCCGCGATGTCCCGCAGCAAAAGTTCATCGCCTAGCCGTCCGCTAGAGGGCGAGATACATCTCGATTCAGGATTGCTACCATCTACCGACCTCCCGTTCCTCGGTATCTCGGTACGTAGGTGCTTAATCCTCTAAACTAGCTTAAATCTCACTAGATGTGCTATCCAGTATCATATCAAACCAGCCCTCCATGCCCCATCAACTGACCTCAGCGTTATATACCTATCTGACCGACCACACGAACTCCCGTCGTGTTCCGTACAAATCGTTACCGCCCACTATCAACAAGGCCCGATTCCAACCCCGTTCACTCCCCGTCCTGCGCCAAAAAAGAAAGACTTGTCGACGGTCCAGGATGTCCCGTATCACATTATGAGAAGCGGTCACGATTCGCGCGGGTAACTAAAATTTCGTATGTGTAAATCCTTGCAGCGCTAGGCTCGCAACCATCTGTTACAATTTTGTAAATGGATTTGTCCTTGATAGCTTTTGGTCTTTATTTAATTATTCTGCGAAATATCTATACACCACCGCTACTAGGACCAACGAAAACTGACCTACTAATAACTTGTTATGTTCCCTACGCACACACGCCAATCATATACCCATTCTCGCCTGTATAGTCAATGGGAAAACTGATACCCGAGTGCCTTGATTTCATAGATTACTAAAACACGATAGATTGCAGGATAATGGAATCTCTGATCGACATTTAGTACGTACTCTATATGCAACAAGAATGATAAAGGCCTAGCACCTAATTGTACAGCTATGATACATTCAAGAAAATAGAATGAATGTGGGGAGAGAGCGAATGAGATGATATACAACTGTTTTCCAAAAGGAGAGAAAGCGATGCTTCAAATGAGCGTAACAGGGTCCGAGATTCGATGAGGGCCAGTCCGGGGAAGTTCTCGAAAGTGAGCTCCTCTCAACACGGATGTCGAGTAATCTCAGTCGAGTAGCAAAGAGCTCGAGCCTGAGCGATCGTTGGCCCGTCCAATGAGGAGCTGCTGGAATTTCTAGTTCGAAGGCCCTCCAAATTCAATCTACATGGTTCCAAGAATAGGTAAGCGCTGAGATTCGAGGGTATTGAGTAGGTTTTGAGTTCCGTCACAAAGGCACGAAAAAGGCCTCATGCCTCGTCTTCAGAATCAAGGCAGAAAATAGCACGTCCGATCGTGCGCCATCTCCTCAAGGCTTTTCGCTTGCACTATGGTGACGTCAACAAACGCAACACTGAGGAGAAAATTTGACATTGACTTACCAGAGCCCAGAGATCCTCGTCCATGAACCATGATTTGCGTTTCGCAAACTGCCCAAATTTCAACCATTAGCCATTTGAACGCAGGTCCCAGGACAAAAAAAGAGGAAAGAGTGACGCACTTTAACATATAATTCGGCGTTCCGTTTCATCTGGACCTGCAGGCGCTTCTCTCCGTCCTGCTCAGAGCCAATGTCCGTGGCTGAAGGGGAGAAGAAAGAAATCCCGCAACCGGGCTGCCATGGGGCAGTTATAAGGCTTTCCGCAGGGGAAACGCGTTGAGAGTTGAGCATTAATAGGTCTTCTGAGGAGATATAAAGGCATGAACGATGATTTCGACGGTGGATGGGGTTCATAATAATTCCGAAAAATGTAAATTGTGTCCTGTGGCTGCTTGCTGCGGAGATGTGCTGGTAGGTGAAGGAAAGACGAGCGAAAAGAATTAATGATGCTGTTTTTGTGGCAGTCGTTGCCCTACCAGCAAACCGACAGTCACTGACTGGCAGGTGTCCAAGCGGCGGAGGGGTGAGCTGTTTCCTGGAAGTGGATGAACCTAACAGGGAGGGGTCGGGGGTGGGGTTTCAACCCAGACCAAACAATGACCAACCGAAATTCGATTCGTCCCCTGCTTGTGCGAGCTAAATTACCAGCTTTAGTGCCCCTGTTCTGATCGGACACCTGAAAGCCATCCTCCAAATGGGCTTGTCCCATAGAAGGCTCGTCGATCCTCTGCCGACAACTGTTAGTATCAAAGATCATGAAAAGAATAAGCCAATGTTTGACGATTTCCGCCATAAATCCATATTAGGTCACAAACCAAAACAGTCGAAATAACAACGTGCCGGGTGGCACCGCAAACTTGCCGAAAACCTCTGCACAGGGTCTGTCAGATACTGTGTTGAGGGACAGTCATCCCTCTTTCCGCATCTTCGGAAAGGCAGAGGATGAAATACATCAACAAGCACCCATTCTTTTCTACCTTTTTTGATCCACGCAGACAAGGCAGAAACCCGCAGTCGTTTGGTGCCGTTTGCCGTTCAATGCATCAACTATCCCAGCCCTCCTCTCACTTTCGACAGCCCTATTCAGCCACCAACTGCATCCAGCAAGGCCCACCACCACCACGCACTGTCGCTGGGCCCATAAGGTTGCGGCTTGGGCTCGCGGACGCGAGAAAGCACGCGCAACCGCGGAGAGGACAGCAGGACTGGAGGGATTGCAGTCAGGGAGGGAGATTAGGGATAGGGCGCGTCATTTTTCGTCCGACGTTTGGTGCGTGACGTGGTGCTCCTCTTCAAGGCTACGAACGCTGACCGACCGAGATCGGTACTCTTTTCAGGTGACAGCAAGCTACGACGCGGACGCAGCGCTGAATATGATTCCAGTACTGCCTGGAGGCTGACAGTCCTGAAACCACCTGATCGCACCCTTAACGACATCCGCCTCGAAATACAACGTCCTTGCCGGCCAGAAAGTTCGAGAATGATATGATGGGAGTGGAGGGGAGCCGGTGAGTCTTTCTTGAGGAACCCTTAGTTGAAAGCTGACCGCGAATAGGTCCAGCAGTCGCGTCCGAAGCGTCCGAACAGTGAGAAGGAGTCGACACCAAGGATGAATCGACTTTGCCATATGGGAGGTCAAGCCCACCGACTGAGACTTATGGATTTGTCCCTAGGGCCAGCCTACAAATCATCGGGGGCAAAGACATCTCTACATGGCTGCCACACCCGTCGCTTTTGCTGTCGAGTTGATGCGCGTCTGAAAAATTGGTGCTGGCCGACAAGACACTCGGTAAACAGGCCGAAGTCGCAGAGTTGGCACCAACAACGTAGAACGGGCAGAGGAGAGGCCTGTGGCTAGAATCGACGTTCGACGCACAGTCTCGTGTTCTAGAGCCTTTGCGGCTTCGGACAGGAGATCGTTTGGTCTTCCGATTAGCCGACGTCCACAATCTTTGCCAGTATGAAGATACAGGGCGCAACCATGCCCGGGACAGATGCACTTCGTCCGTCTACACGCCATCTCGCTGGCGTCGGTTCAGCTTCCATGACCTGCGCAAAGCTGGCCTTGGCCACATGAAAGACCTTCCCAAACTGTTTCTATGATCTGCAGTCGCGGGGGGAGGTGAACGCTTCGGCAACTTCTGGGGCTGGGCGTCCAGAGCACTTTCAGGCCAATCCCCCTTGAATGGGCACACGAAGTCTGGGTTTTCTTCATCTTTTTCTCGTGATATGCCACGGCGGCAAGAAGAGATAATTGGGGATCCATGTAGGGGCGACGGAGAGCCAAGCTTGAGATCCACAACGGATGGGAGCATATGTCGTGTCGGGACTATACGTATTGGAGGCAAACACGTTCTCCACGCCACGCCCAATGCTTTGGTGTTGAGTCGACTCCGCGCGTCGCCGAAGTGGACAGAATTCAACTACCACAGTACTCCGACGTCACATGTCCCATTGTTGCGTATGGTCGACCAATATATTCGTTCGGGGTTGCTCTTCCAGTGCTTCGGCGTCGCACAGATGCACACCGTTCACTGTTGGTCGGTCAGGGGTAGGAGCTCGATACGTGCCAACCACGGGCGGGGGGTGAGCAGTCTCTGGTAGGAACGGTGAAAGGCTGGTGGTATCAAAGGGTGATATGAGCGAATTGGTTCGGGAAAAGAGACGAACTCTGACCTCGAGCCCGGGTTCCTTTGTCTGGTTTTGGCATTGGATGGCTAAAGGGATCCGCCCACATCATCCGAGGCCCTATACAACATCCAGGTAATCTTCTTTGCCCCGCTGAGAGGCGTTCAACATTGATTTTCAGGCCAGGGAAAGACGCAGCTATGGTACGCGCAAGCGTGGTTGGTCAATCGAAATGAGACAGTCGATGCGAACTGTCCTTACTGGAGAACGACGCAATGATTTGTACAACCTTTGGAGCCTGGTGTCAAATATCAACAAATCTCAGGAATCGTTGCCGTATCCAAACGAGGGGCCGTCGGTCAATCAGGGAGGAACCGCTCGAAACGACGACAATGTTTCACCCAATGGGCCCCTTCAGCGCCAGGCGCCTCTTGAGTGTGGCCGCCGTGATAGTACAGAACTGGAGCAAAGGGAGGTTGAGTCTGGTTTTGGTCGACTGTGGTCTACAAAGGCCCGGTCATGCATTTTGACTAACGTTCCCATGAACTTGAAGGTGACGATTGCCGTCGGGCTCAGGTATGAATTTCTGGAGCTCAAGCTTTGGGCTCAGGTGATTATTCGGGACTTCAGAGAAAAGGGGCTTGAAGGCTTGAGGCTCAGAGGTCAACGTTCAGAACGTGCGGAAAGTCGACACGTTTTTTTTTTGATGCCGAAGTACTTCGAGCTTGCCCTTCCTTTCCCTTCGCGCCTTCCCAAGTTCGCAGCGCTCAACGACCGTGGTCCATCCACCGGACCATTAGCTGCTTTAACATTTTGCAGTGGCCAGGAGCCCAGCTCAAGGCACCGAAGTGCTCTGTAAACCCCACCGCTCGCTTCCCACTCCAGAAACACATTCTCTCCCTTAGTCACAACCAGCCTCCCTCAAGACTTGGTCATTGAACGCTGGACCTGGAAGCAACCTGGAAGCACATTTGTATGATCACCACTCGAGGAAGGGTAAAGGAATTCAATGGCGTTAGTCCCTTTGAAAAAAGCGAATTTGTGGCTCACATCCCCCCAGTACTAGTCCGTCACGGTGTTATATATAACAACCAACCCCTCAATCTATGACTATCTTTCAAGTGAATTCAGCGGAAAGCACTGTACCGATTTCTGAACTCACTCGACGGCGTGGCCAGTGCGAGACATAAATTGGTGTATGTGAGGCAACAAACCTCTGAGTCGTCACGGTATTCACAACATAAATAGATTACCGCCTTACTTGGCGTCGTTCCCAACACTCAGCTTTATCATGTCTTCTCTCCCACTTCGCGCAGCAGTTCTGACAGGTAAGTGGCTCCCACCGACTTCCGAAGAGAATCAGCCTGCTGATTAGACTTGTGTGGGTGCGATATGTAGTGAGCGATACTGCCGCTCAAGACAATAGCGCCGACCAATCAGGTCCCACTATCAGGCAAAGTCTATCGGATCGTAACGTCGTCATTGGAGAGAACGACCATACAATCGTCGGCGACGATGTTGAAGCCATTCGCGGCGTCATACGGGACTGGACGGGGCGAGAAGGGGATCTCAAGGTCGACTGGATCATCACCACAGGAGGCACCGGTTTCGGTGTTAGAGATGTTACCCCAGAGGTACGCACTCTGACCTAGCCTATCTTCTTGTTGAGAAATTGATACTGATTTGAGAATCTTAGGCTATCGCCCCTTTGATTACTCGTCAAGCCCCAGGACTCGTCCACCTGCTAATCTCCGCATCGCTCAAGCACACCCCATTGGCGGCTCTATCCAGACCAGTCGCTGGTACGGTCGGGAACACGCTTATTACTACGCTCCCCGGAAGCGTGAAAGCAGTCAAAGAAAACCTGGATGCTCTCTTCACAGCAGGCGTTATCGAGCACGCGGTCGACTTGGTAAGGGGTGGCACTGGGAAGGTCGTTCACGCCGCGATGGGTACTAGTCATAGCGCCGATCCTCCGACTAGCCACCACCACCATCACCACCATGACCATCGTCACCATCATCACCACCACGGACATCACCGTCCCCAGCCTCGAACTACGGGCACCTTGTCTCATGATCCGACTGCCCCAGCCTCCGCCCGACACAGACACTCCCCATACCCGATCATCACTCTCGGGCAGGCCCTGAGATTGATTGATGAGAATCTCGAGTCACTTCCTGTTGAGACACGTTTGGTATGTGTGATCTTAGCATACCATCCACACATTTTCTTATGGTTCGCTAGGTCGATCATACCCTCCGCGATTACATTCTCGCAGAAGACATTTATGCTCCCCAAGACGCACCATCTGCGGCCACTACAAACGTGGACGGATACGCACTCCGATGTATGCTCTTTTCATCCTTTCACTGTCGCTGGATATCTCACTGATCTAAATAAACTTCTGCAGCTACCGATCCAGCGGGAGTCTACAAAGTCGTTACTTCATCCACCCACAAGATCTCCGACCCTCTTCCAGCGGGGACGATCTACCGGATCAACACTGGCGCCCCACTCCCCGCTGGGACAGACACTGTTATCATGGTCGAAGACACCAAGCTCGTTTCGACATATTCTAAAGCCGAAGCTGGATCCCGCTCTGAGCTTATTGATGAGGAGAAGGAAGTCGAAACCCTCGCCCAGATCCCCGCTGGGGAGAACATTCGTCAACCAGGGTCAGACGTCCGCAAAGGCGATTTAGTTATGAAGCAGGGGGAGAAGCTGTCTGCTGGAGGCGGGGAGGTTGGGACCCTGGCTTTTGTCGGGCGGACTGAGGTATTGTCACCGAGGGTTTCCTTTTTTGGGATTGATGTACTGATTTGATTGATTGGTCCTTGACATGGCTATTCTAGGTATCGGTTTACAAGAAACCCGTCGTTGCAATCCTCAGCACGGGTAACGAGCTGGTCGACCTGCAGAGACCCCAGCCTGCGGATAATAGGGAGCAGTGGGCTGGGATATATGATACTAATCGGCCTTCGCTTCGAGCGGCTCTTGAAGGACTCGGATATAGTGTGGTGGATCTAGGGATTGTGGATGATAGGTGCGTCACCGTCATTCGCTTCCTTCCAATGCCCTCTCGTCCAATACTTATTTGATCGATATTGGAACTGCAGTATCGACTCCCATGTCAACGCCCTCCAAAAAGGCTTGGACGAAGCCGACCTCATCGTCACCACAGGCGGAACATCCATGGGCCCAGCAGACCTCCTGAAACCCGTCATCGAACGTAACTTTCACGGCACGGTTCACTTTGGTCGAGTCGCTATCAAGCCAGGAAAGCCGACCACATTCGCCACCATCCCAGTTCCTTCATCCTCCGGTGATGGATTTGGATACAAACCCGTATTCGCACTCCCAGGTAACCCAGCTTCTGCGCTCGTAACGTTTTACGTTTTCGTGTTGCCTGCGCTTCGTCAGCTAGCAGGGTGGCCTGAGAGGTCTAGGTGTCTTCCTAGGGTGCGCGTTCAGGTGTGTGCCTCTTTCATCTCATGGACCCAGATAGGAGTTGAGCTAACGACGTTGTATAGCTCCAATCCCCAATGTCATGCGACCCTCGACTCGAATTCCACCGATCCGTAATCAAGGTGCAACCTAGTACCGGAGTGTTGGAAGCGTGGAGTACGGGAGGACAGAGGTCTAGCCGTGTAGCGAGTCTGCAAGGAGCGAATGGGTTGGTTGTTGTGCCCCCACTCACCAAGGATTCGCAGAAGAATAAGTTGGAGAAGGGGGAGTGGGCTGAGGCTATTTTGGTTGGGGAGTTGCAGGTCGCTTGAATGGGCTACGAGGGGTAACTGAGATCCGATGGCGGTTCTTGATCAGACATGCGTGCGTAAGTAGTTTCACTTGGACGTTCTCGAGTTCTCAAGTTTCTCGGCGCCTATGTAGTACGATCCGGAACATTCGGTTGTTCGTATGTAGAGAGATGTAGAGATCATCATAAGATCATCTGACTTCACGGTCAAGAACTCCGACGGTAGCATGCAAGTTGCGGCATCATGATGGTACAACCACGGACAATCCAAAATTGAGGCATCAGGGACCAAGTGATAGGAGAAAGTAAAGTGTACAGGACTTCGGTTGAAAGAAAAGAATGAGCTAGTAGTAAGGTGTGCGTGTGTAAGTGAGTAGGTGAAGGCAATGTGTAGGCAAGGGAATGTTTGCAAGGCGATACATTACGGAACGTTCCAGACAAGCGATAAAAAAAACCTTGAGAGCCGAGCCGCAGCTGCGCGTACCAGTGCTGACAGGAGCACATCTTCGAGGTCGTAATATTGTCAGCATCACATCTGTTCCACATTCCTTGACAGCTGCAATTCCCAGATGCCGCCATTGTCGGGGAATGCTCTCAACCGACGAAGCGTAAATTGACCATGAAAAGGCGAGCGAGGTCACAAACGGTCGTATAGAACACGGATACTCGCCGTTGGAAGCACCATACCTTGAATTCATGCGGTTGTAATTTCCTACTGTGACTTTGTGCGAGCTCCTTTCAGATAATTTTATTCTCCTCTCGGGTACATTGAAGTTCCTACCCGTAAATGTTTTACATCAGCCCAATGGACTCTGACAACGACGAAGTGACGCTTAGAAATTCATATGCGCTGATCCCGAATAGCATCAAGTATCCCAGCATTACTAGCACAGTTGAGCTCGCCTGGAGGATAGCATGCTGACAATGAAACGCCCGCCAGTGGCGCATTGCAGCCGAACGTTTTCTCATTGCAGCCGAATGTTTTTCTCTGATGCGCCCGGGATTGAGGGATTGATCGACAGATGGTGTTATGTCCTGCCAGTCAATACAATGAGTAATCCACCGTTACGAAGGCGTGGATCGTCAGCCGTTATTGATTAGGATAATGTACGTTACACCATGTCGAATTCAGTTGCAGAACGATGGGCAGGACAATGGGAAGCTTGAAGTCGCTCCTAGCCACCCCAGTTTTAAGAGTTTTGGTGAGTATTGCCACTGCTGTGGAAGCCTTCAGGGTCAACTGTCTCCGCGAAGCATCGCGACGCCGCGCTCTACGTCCGCTATACCTCCGGTGTGTTCTGCGTTCTGAATTTCGGCTAGATTCTCTTGTGATCATGGGATGATGCGAAAATCAAAGTCGTTGTCATGCCCCACACTTTAAGTCATTCAGTTATTGCACAATAACACTCCAGGGACGACGTAGAGTCTGAAAGCCTCTCAATCGCCAAGCGAAAGGCAATCTCATCTGTCAAAGGTGTCGCAAAAATGAAACTCCTTCTGTCAGCAAGCTGCGGCAGCATCACGATGTTGCCGCTCCGCCGTTGAACCTGACTTTGAAAATTCCCAAGAAAGCTTGGTGTTTCTTTTAAAATCAGTTTACATATGCGATGCGTTCCAGGGGTATAAAAGCTTAGGAGAATTGGCAAGAGGCTCCAAAAAACAACTCCCACTCTCACTACTACTCAGCGACAAGTCTATTTATCTACCACCAACTCACACACTCTCTATCACAATGCGAGTCTCATTTGCTGCCCTTCTCCCCGTTGTCGTCTCTTTGACGGCCTGGGTTGCGTCCGCACACTATGTACGTTGTCCCCTGCTCATCGCACACCCACGCAAGTGCAAATGTCCTGACCTCTTTCCCCGTATCTTAGGATGGCGGCGCCCCGCTCGAAGCCCGCGACTGGTTGGATGACCTCACCACCCGCGACTTGGAATACGTTGGCCAAATTCTCGAGCGCCGCGAAGTCCTCTCCGAATTCTCCACTCGCGATCTCATCGACGAGCTCACGGATCGCCTGGAGCGCCGTGGAAATGGGGGTTCAAAGGAGAAGACTTACGGTTGCCCTTACTGTGGCAAGCAATATAAAACGTTCGATGAGGTACGTTCTATTTGAGCTTAATATTGGTATGTATGCAAGAGTAGTATGGCTGACGAAAATGCCTTCTGTTTTTCTTTTTGCTTTGATTTCTCCAGGCCAAGGCGTGTGCTACCCAACCAGCTATTTTGGGAGGATGCAAGGTCCAAGGAGCTGTGAAGCAGACTTCGCAATCGAGTTTGAAGAGCTCAAAGAGCGGAAAGGGTGGAAAGAAGTAAAGCTTTTCAGTGATCTTCGTTGTTTTTGTTCCATCTGCCAGTAGATGGGACACATACATCGCGTAGAGCTTCTGATGTAATATTTTTTATAATTATACGTATGTTTGGATTACATATCTGAGAGTTGAAGTTGGAGTCCGCTCTGAATTATTGATGAGAAGAAACCTCGAAACCCTCGCCCAGATCAGCAAACGAGTAGAAAGGAGGAGTCGCCACAGGCTGGAGAACCCGGTACATGATTGTTCCTGCGATTGCGCTTGGCGCGACGACAGGCACACTGTCTGGTCCTCGACATCATTGCTATTCTGAGTATCAGTTTACAAGAAACCCATCGTTGCAATCCTCAGCATGAGTAACGAACTATTGGATTTGCAGAGACCTTAGACTGCGACCAATTTAAACGGAGAGCAGTAGGCTGGGATTGGCGATACCAATTGACCGTCGCTTCGAGCGGCTCTCGAAGAATTCGAATATATACCGTTGTGGATTTAGGAATCGTAAAATAGGTGGGTCATCGTCATTTATCCCGCTCTTCCGCCTTTCACCCGACTAATTTCCCACTTTAACTCGGACTCAATACCGGCTCTCCAAAAAGGCTTGGACGAAGCCGGGCAGGCGGAACATCCAAGGGTCCAGCTGCCGAGTCTGCAAGAGTGGTCCAACTTCAAAGTTGCTTAGCTTGCGCTTGAGCGTTCTCGAGTTTCTCAGCGCCTATTCTCCGGAAAACCGCTTTCCGAAACGTTGACGCTGGCGCCCAGGGCCTTGAACACTGTCGAAATCACGGTGCCATTGGCATCAAACATTGCCAGATTATCTGTCAGCTCTCAGATTCTCGTCCACTACGAAGTCCGGCGGCATTGTGTATTCCTATGCAACTACAACCACGAACCATCCAGAGATGAGGCATGCCCTCGCATTGGTCTTGGCTTGCATGCTCAGGAACTAAGTCGACCGTGTTACCCGATCCAGTGAAACGCCTCTCCAAATAATCGATTAGCTGATTGACACTGCCAGATCAAAGTGCATGTACATTCACCGTTACGTACGTTGAAGGCATAGATCGTCAGCCCGTTATTGATTAAAAATGTATGTTACTCTCAGTCATGCAGAAAAATAGGCAGAAAGAATGGGCAAATTTCTCTTTTCCACCCAGGAATTCTCAAGTCCTGGAGATTGCTGAGGAAGCTGAAAGGTCAATCGTTCCCGCCTGCCCTTACTGTGGCAAGCAGTGTCCAACATTCGATGATGTACGTCCAATTTTGGAATTGGGGTATGTTATCGGAGAATGGTGTGACTGACAAAAATGCGTTCTCTGTTTTCTTTTTTTGCTTGCTTCGAAATATTCTGTAGGCGAAGAAGTGCGCTACCCTGCCAGCCATTTTTGGGAGGGTGCAAGGTCGCTGGAACTGTTCAGCAAACTTCGCAAACGAGCGTAAACTCAATGAAGTCCCGGAGGTAGTCGCTGTTCAGCGATCTCCATTACTTTTGTTCTCTGTTGAACGAGGTCTGCCAGTGGATGGGGCTTACGTTGTGTAGCGCTACTGATGTCGCGTCTTCGATCAAACTCAATCATCCAACGTCCTGGCGCACCGACATCGCACCATGGAACTTTTCTTTGTGTTACCGTTCCCCCTCTGCTGTTATCCAATGGGCCCTCTCACTGAATGAACCAGTCGTCGGTCGCGAATAGCCAAGCTTGGGTTCTGCGGGAAACCTGGCGTCCGTTTATATGATATGTGATATGCCATGATAATTAATCTGTCGAGCGATTCTGTCGAACTGTGGCATGGAGGTGGGTACTAAATACCTCAGACGTCGATACTTGACCCTGAAACACAAGTCAAAAACCTTTTAACCCCACCCCAATAAACGGAGTACAACAGTCCCCTATGATATCGGCACTCACCGCTGCCCGACTCAAAGGCTTGAAGAGGGAGTGCGCTCAACACGAATGCTTTGATGAAAGTCCGTTTTCCAGAGGTCATCGTGTGATCCTGCCTGCCAATCAAGCGTTCTAAGCGCCCGACACCTACGACACTCCGGAAAGGGTGCAGCCAGGCTCCGATGCCTAGGAGAATTCCAATTTTTGATGTCAAAAGTCGATAAATTTTGACAGGCACATATTAATGGGCCACCAAAGCCCCAACCGAGGGAAGGACAGCGAAAGCGATAATAGTAATAGACAGCACATTAAGCACTACTGCCTAACAGCCCCGGCAACCTTGCATCCTCCCAAGATAGCCGGCAGGGTAGCACACGCCTTGGCCTGAAGAGGGAAAATTTGGATGAGTGACAGTTTAAGATACGCGAAGAAGGCTCCGGGAAGTCAATCGAAGTCGAACTCACCTTCTCAGCCGTATCATACTTCGTCCCACAGTAAGGGCACTTATAAGTCTTCTTCTTCGAAATGATATTGCCTCGTCGCTCCAGGCGATCGGAGAGCTCGTCGATAAGATCGCGAGTGGCGAATTCGGCGAGGACTTCGCGCCTCTCGAGGATGTCGCCAACCATCTCGAGGTCACGAGTGCTGAGGCCGTCCATCCAGTCTCGGGCTTCCAGAGGGGCGCCGCCGTCCTAGATAGTGCAAAGAAGACGATTTTCACCCAATGTGAGAACATGCATTTGGATCAGGTGGAGGAAGGGGTCTGACGTACATGATGGCCAGAGGTAACCCAGGCGGTCAAGGAGACAACGACGGGAAGAAGGGTGGAAAATGAGACTCGCATTGTAATAGTGAGTGTGTGGTGTGTGAGTTATGTGTTAGATAGATAGACTGCTTGCTGAGTAGTAGTGAAAGTGAGAGTTGTTGGTACTACTGGTCTGCTTGATTCTCTTAGCCTTTTATACTTTTGAAGAACGAGATATCGCATAAGCAAGCCGTCCGTTCTTTTGAATGAAACATAAAGGTTGTTTCCTTATTCCTAACGTAGCTTACGAGACTCAGAAATAGGAATGATTGCTCAAACTCGGCATCTTCAGATTGTCATGCAGCCGCCACTAGCGAGTGGGAGTAATCGACCGACTCGCCCGGCGTTCGAGTTTCACCAGGTCCGTCGGTTCATGGAGTCGAAATTCTATCACTTTCCACACTGTCGACCCTGTGTTGTAAGACAACGGTAGCTCGGAAATTATCTCACCGCTTTGGGCAGTGTTGAGTGGGGCATGACGACTTGATTGATCAATCCACTGTCAGTGTCATGGCAGCATTGGCGCTAACGAGAATAAGTATAGAAGTCTCCCCAACTGCAACTCGGCAAGGCATGCCATCAGAGGTATATCGGAGGCTGTACTCGAGTAGAATGTGGCGAGCCAAACAGCGTTGGTGCTCACTATTGAGAGCTTCGAAGATTCTGAGGCTCCTCTCTATAGCAAAGAGCCAGCTTTCAGCGCCAGGATCTGGACTAGTAATGTAACATACATTTCCTGAATCATTAGTGACTAGTTACAACTGAAGATCCACGCATTCACAGCAAATCCTAATCCATCAACGTACCATCATTATCCTGGGCGCATCAGAGAAAATCATGAGGTACGCGTTCGGCACGCGCCGGCGGGTGTTTCACTGAGGTTTTAAGTATAGTAATAGGGATTTTCCGAGTCTTTGAGCTCAGCTCAGCTGCGCCGGCAGCCATTGGCAATGGCTATTTCGAGAACGGCTAGCTCAGCGCTCAGCGCCCGCCGCCGCCGCATTTCTAATCATCTATCTCTTGGCCCTTGGGTGTCAGAGTCCATTTGATGAGAGCACTCAGGACGGAGACTTGCTGCACCCGAAAGGAAATTACACACTGGTGACCTTTGGTTGTCAAGGGAAGTGAATCTATGTCGCTTCCTCGAATGTCGGTGCCGGGTCTCTGGCATTGCCTTTTTTTCTGCCCGAGTTCCGGTTACACAAGAAGTTGCACATGCGGTTGGTATGTAGTTCTAAGCTTTTTTCCCGTTTTTCCGGTATAAAAGACACCTGGTATCTGTCGTTGATCCTCCCCATACATGCTTACGTTCCACTTGTGTGGCAAGCCAGAGCAGAGGAGCGTTCGAGTCACCAGTTGACACAAACCTAGAGTCTCCATGCCTGTGCTCGCGACTCCACCTATCTTCGCATCCAAAATACTCTCACTACTTGTCCCGACTCGCACATAACTTCCAAGGAATGAGCAACCTCCCATCCGGTCGAAGAGAGTTCGATCGAGAGGAAGGTTTCTGTGCTCAGTGCTTGATCAATTTGTCATTGCGAATGACGCAGGGCGATACACCCTATTTGCCCCTGCTTGCCAATAGCCTTTGTCCTCACAGCGGCCGTTCCTGATTGAGACCTTGTGCCGTTACTAGCATCTAGCATCTAGCATCTAGCCTCTGCCTCGGACTGGTCCCTGGAGTCCGCCGGTCGGGCCAGGTGCGAGGATCGACCAGAGCCCACTAAGGCGCCGAAGAAGTTCGTCATGAACTCGGAATTGGGAGGACTACATTCTAGTACTGTCGTATTTTGGGAAACGCCTTTACACATTTGGCGACACCCGAACGATTTTCGGCTTGTCAGGTTAATCTTTGCATTTCCTTGAGGGGATTACATGAAGCTAATAGCTTCTAACAGGTGCTTATTAATCGGTCATCAAAACCCAAACGAAGGAAGGACATTGAGGGCGATAGTAGTAATGGACAGCACGTTAAGTACTACAGCCTAACAGCTTGAGCAACCTTGCATCCTCCCAATATAGCAGGCAGGGTAGCACACGCCTTGGCCTATAGAAGGGCAAATCAAATGAGCGACGGTTCAAGGGACACGAAGAAAGCTCTGGGAAGTCAATTCGAAGTAGAATTCACCTGGTCAAAAGTATCATATGTCCTCCCACAGTAAGGGCACTTATAAGTCTTCTTCTTCGAAATGATATTGCCTCGTCGCTCCAGGCGATCGGAGAGCTCGTCGATAAGATCGCGAGTGGAGAATTCGGCGAGGACTTCGCGCCGTTCGAGGATGTCGCCAACGATTTCGAGATCACGGGTGTTAAGGCGGTCCATCCAGTCTCGGGCTTTGAGATGGGCGAGGCCGGCGGGAGTGGGGGTGCTGCGGCCGCCCACCGAGCCTCGGGCTTCGAGAGGGGCGCCGCCGTCCTATATGCAAACGAACAAACTTAAACAAGAGGTTTGTGTGGTTGGATGCATATATACATACGTGGTGGGCAGAGGCAACCCAGGTGGTCAAAGAGACGACGACGGGGAGAAGGGTGGCAAATGGAATTCGCATTGTGATAGGGAGTTTGCTGTATGAGTTGGGCGTTAGATAAATAGACTGCTCGCTGAGTAGTAGAAATGAAAGTGAGATTTGTTGTTGGTACTGCTGGTTCTTGTGATATCCAATCTTTTATACCCTCGAAAAGCATATGTATCAATCAGCAAGCCGTCCGTTCTTCTGCATGGAACACAAAGGCTATTTCCTTATTCCTTACTTCTTACCCGGCTTGGGCGACTCGAAAATTGGAATGATTGTTCCAAGTTGACATGGTCAGATTAACATACAATTGCCCCTAGCGAGAGAGAGCAACCGACCGACTCGCCCGGCGTTCGAGTTTCACCAAGCCCAACTTGGGTGCATGAATAGAAAGCCTATCACTTTGCACAGTGTCGACCCTGTGCTGTGACGCAACAACAAATCAGAAATTATTTCACCCCTTTGAACAGTGTGAGGCGGGGCATGACAGCGAGCTTAAGCTTGATTCTTGATTGATCGATTGACTGTCGGTGTTACAGGCGTCGGCGCTAACGAGAATACAAGATTATGGAAGTCTCTCTAACTGCAAGTCGGCAAGGCATAGCAGAGGTATATCGGGAGCTGTACTCGACTAGAGTGTGGCGAGCTAAATGGCTTCGGGACCCACTCTTGAGAATTTCGAAGATTCTGAGGTTCCTCTCTATCAGAGCAAGGTTATCGTTCAGCGGCGGCATTTAGGATAACAATGTAACAATTTTAGGCTTACATCGATACATGAGGCCTCAGGGCGCGAATTCGACTGGGGGAAAATCCTGGTCCATCAACGTTCGACCTCCATTAAAGCGTCAATCACTCCGGCGCATCAGTGTGGTGCACATTCGGCATGCGCCAGCGGTGTTCCACTGTCGTTTGTACAGTAACATGCACTTTCCGAGCCGTCAAGCTTGACTCAGTTGTGTCGGCAGTAGCCAGTGGGAAAGGATATTTCGAAAGGGACTAGCTCAGCGCCCGCCGCCTTTGTATTTCTAATCATCTATCTCTTAGGTGTCAGCGTCCATTTGATGAGAACACTCAAGTCGGAGACTTGTTGCACCCAAACGAGGCTTCCGCTGTCAGTGCGGCTGTTTGGCTTTTAAGGAAGGATGGTGCTTCTTCGAGTTTCGGGGGCTCCTGTCAAGTCAGCACTGGTGGCCAGCGGCATATCTCTCTTTTTTTTWAAAAAAAAACACATGCTGTGTACGGAGTCCTAGAATGCCAGGCTGTGCGTCCTATTGGATACATGAGGTCCCTTTGTTTTTGTATTGTCTCACTGTTTTTTACTTGGTCTGGTTGTGCTAGACTACCATGGGTCGCGAACGCCCAGGCAAAGTGGAGTTGACACCATTGTCAACGTTGGACACAACTCTTGATGCCCGTCCTCTCGTTTCCACTATAATCTCACTCCCGATCCTTACTCGCGCATGATCTCAAACACTGACCTTTTGAGGCTTTCTGGGAGCGAACAATCTCCCACCCGATCGAAGAGAGCTCAGGAAGTCGGAATCAACGGGGGCCAGATTCGCAGTTCGCCGTTCACTGGTCGCAACCATAGACATGCAGGACAATCACTGACCTGACTCTTCACACCTCTAAAAAAGAGTGGGTTTATGTAGCAGCCTCTTCGATCGTTCCAATATTTAATGTCCGTATAACCAACTTGAAGTATCCACCTTCAGGGAATGCCGCTATGAACAAACGGCCTTCGTATCGGCTCCTGGGGCTCGTAGGCGCGCATACTGAGCAGTATCGGTACCACCACCTATGTATGTCACATCAGGTCGTTTTTCAACTGAAATTTGCTACAGGTTGGCCGGTGAAGACAATGGGGATTGTATAAGTACCTCGAGCCGCGAACCTGGTTCCCAGTCGATCAGTCGGAGTGGCCGAGAGAAGGCAAGCTATCGGTCATTGGGAATATTCGGATGACACAGGACCCATCAGTGGCGGTACACCCTATGATTTGCCTCGGCTTTGAACTGGAAGCTTGAAGGCCAACGGCGTGCTCGAGACGACATAAAAGTAGTATTTCTACCCAGCCATGCCGGCCAGCCCTTCAATCGAATCCATGGAAGAAAATTGGAACGCCTCTCCAAGAAGAACGTTTACTGCAGACGAAGACGAAGAAAAGACGAGGATTTTGGTGGCATGTACCGCTTCTCAGTTTGACTCAGATAGGTCTATTTCACGTTCTTCCAAGTTTTAATGGTGTAATCGTGTTGGGTAGGAATGAAGATTTGGATGTGAGGGAGGCTACGAGGCTGGCGGGGAGGGTTGGCGAGTACGCTGGAACTCAAAAGGTTGACCTCAAAGGATTAAATGACGTTCATAGCTTGCAACAGGTACATACGAGACACCAAAGCCACAGACAAAGGAGGGACAACGGAGGCGATCGTACTCATGGGCAGCACGTCAAGTCCTAGCGGGGTGAACAATCTATGTAGTCTGTCGAACAGCCCCAGTAACCTTGCATCCTCCCTCAAAAGCAGACTTGGTAGCGCAATTCCTGGCCTATAGAAGGGCAAATCGAATTAGCAACAGTTCAAAGGATGCGAAGAAAGCTCCGGAGAGACAATTCGAAGTCAAACTCACCTGCTCAGCCGTATCATACTTGGTCCCACAGTAAGGGCACTTATAAGTCCTCCTCCTGGAAAGGACATTTCCTCGTCGTTCGAGGCGATCGGAGAGCTCGTCGATGAGATCGCGAGTGGAGAATTCGGCGAGGACTTCGCGCCGCTCGAGGATGTCCCCAACGGATTCGAGGTCACGGGTGGTGAGGCCGTCCATCCAGTTTCGAGCTTCGAGGGGGGCGCCGCCATCCTAGATAATGCAAAGCAGACGATTTACATCAAAATTTAGAATGTGCACTTGTATCAAGTGGTGGCGGGGGTCTGGACGTACACGATGGGCAGAGGCAACCCAGGCGGTCAAGGAGACGACGACGGGGAGAAGGGTGGCAAATGAGACTCGCATTGTAATAAGGAGTGGTGTAATGGGTGGGTCGAGTATTAGTTTGATAAACTGCTTGGTGAGTAGTAGTAAAAGTAAGAGTTGTTGGTTCTGCTGGTCTCATATGTTCTCCTAGGCTTTTATACGCTCGAAAATCGGATATCGCATAAGCACTAAGTCTTAAGCCAGCTTGGGTGACTCGAAGATCGCGACGATTGTTCAAAGTCTGCATACTCAAAGCCTCTCGGTTGCCACATCGTCGACCCTGTGCTGGAACACAACAACAACTCACAAATTATTTCACCGCTTCTGGCAGCGTGAGGCGGGGCGACGATCCTACGCTTGATTCTTGATTTATCAATTCACTACCCAGTGTCACAGCAGCATCGGCGATAACGAGCATAATCGTAGGAGTCTCTCCAACTGCAAGTCGGCAAGGCATATTGAGAGCTGCACAGTGCGGCCAGCCAAATGGCCAAGTTGATACTCACTCTTGAGAACTCCGAGTATTTTGAGGCTCTCGATGTTCATTGACAGCGTTGGCCTCTGGATAACAATGTAACGTACATCTCCTAAATCATCCGTAACGACGATCCACGTTCAAATCTTTAGGCTTACATAGCACAAACTCGAAACGGAGGAAATCCTAATTCATCAACGCCTGCCAATCACTGATACCCCGGGCGCATCAGACAAAATCATGATTTACGCGTTCCGCACGCGGTAGCGGTGTTTCACTGTCGTTTTCGGTATAGTACCAAGTACTTCCCGAGTCATCCAGCTCAAGGCAGCCAGGGACTAGCTCAGCGCCCGCCGCGGGCATATTTCTATCATTTATCTGAGTGTCAGTCCATTTGATGAGAACACTCAGGACGGAGACTTGCCTCACCCGCAAGGAACTTGCGCTGCCAGTGCGGCTGCTTCAAGTGTCGGGCTCCTATCAGAGTCAGCACTGGTGGCCATCTGCACATCTCTTCTCTTTTTAATACATGCTGTGTATGCAGTCCGAGATAGACATGCTGTGCATCCGATTGAATACATAAGGACCCTTTGATTTTACGCTTTCCTCCCCGTACTCCCCGTTTTCCACTTGGTTTGATTGTGCCATGGGTGGTGAACGTCTAGGCCGGGCAAAGTGGAGTTGACACCATTGTCATTGGCAGTGGATACAACTCTTCATGTCCATGCCCTCGGTTCCACTATATTCTCAATTCGCGCATAACCCCCAAACGTCGATCTCTCGAGACTTTCTGGGAGCGGTCTACCTCCCACCTGATCGAAGAGAGCTTAGGAAGTCGAACTCACCGGGAGCCAGGTTCTAGGTTCGCGATCCATGGTTCGCGACTCGTCGTTCACTTCAAAGATATGCGGTAGAATCTCTGATCCGTCTCTTCACACCTCGAACAAGGATGGGTTCGTGTAACGATCTGGTCGAGCGGTTAAATAGTTCATTTCGGGTTTCCCAACTTGAAATATCCACCCTCAGAGAAGCCCACAACAAACAAAACACTTTCATGAAACTTTATCCTGGTCCCTGAGCTCAAAGTCGCGCACATTACTACGTAGTATCGGATACCACCGTGGCCAATGTATCTCGGTTCACCGGGAGCATGTCTGGCGAAGAAGTAGGACATGGTCAGATGTGTGGTGGCTGCAGGCAAGACTTCGGGTTCTTACAATAGGTTCTGCTCACTCAGCACCACTAACAACATCAGCTGCGAACCTGGGCCAGAACAAACAGTATCGTCAGAATATTTCAAGCGATCGATTTGTCATGCGATGACGCAGCGCTCATCAGTGGCGATACACCCTGTTTGCCTCCGCTTGCCAAGTGCCTTGTCCTCACAGCTTGTGAAGGAAGGCCTAGACCCGAGTCCGCCGGTCGCGGGTGCGAGGCTCGATCGACCGGCCAGAGCCCACATCGACCCCGAAGTCCGTACATGAACTTGGGGATGGGGAGAACCTCATTCTAGTACGGGTGCCCAGGACAGCCCGAGAACGTCATATGAATGAAGGGTGTCTGCCCAGGCCAGAATACCCGCCAGAATCCCCGAGCTGGGTACCCCTCGCTGAGTCAGTGGGTTATGAATGAATGGTGTGACCATGTTCGATTAATGACATGAGCTGACGAACATCCACGGACGCTGGGACGCCGCACCAGAGCAATGCTGTGGCACAGTAATACTAGTGAGTAATGAAGTATTTGGCGCCATTAAACGGTTCCTGTGCTGCTGTACATTGTCAACCGAGTAGACGTGCTGGCGCCGATGTCGTGGCGGCAGTGGAAGGGAATGGAAATTGATGGGGTTGTTCCGAGGTGTTCTGCGGCTTTCTAGATTGCTCTTCCGTCATCTCACCTCTTCCATCGCAGCCGCATCCACCTCGCCGACCGCCCTATATAAACATGGGTTCCTCCGTACTACAGCCTCTTCACTCAAACAGGGCACCTCGACTTCCTTGTTTATTTGACTGCGCAGCTCTGCCTATATAAAGCAAGCATCATGTCGTCTGCTCCAATCGCCATCCCCTCCCCGCCTTCGTCTTCAAGGATGTCCATGTCTACTTCCCCTTCGACTGGACGCTATGTCCCCATGCATAAGCGAAGCCCATCTGCGAGCAGAACTGGTGAGAATCCACGTCTGCACCCTCTAACTGAAGGTGTTCTGACATTCGGCCCATCAGTCCCGGTCTTGACCTACTCTCGAGACGAGTTGCTCGCACTGGCACCACCGACTTCCTGGTCCCAGCCCGAAGCACTCTCCTCCTCCCCAGAGCAGTTCCACCAACTCCAACAACACGTCGAACCGCATCAGGGCTGGGGCCAAGCCCACGAAGCCATGCGCGACTATCTGCGAGTGGTGTGCCCCGACATTGTGTTGAATAGGAAGATGCGCAAGTCACTGCAGTTTCACCAGCATCAGCATCACCAGCAACAACGGACTGCTGCTAGCCCTGCAAAGCAGCACCCGAGACCGCTTTCCCCTGCTTCGTCGTCCACTTCTTCGGATGAACAGCAACATCATGAACGCCGACCTGCTGCAGTACAACCGGCGCAACAGGAAGTCCCTTCGCGGCCTGCCACACCCTCTTCGTTCAAACGCGTTACGCCGCGTCGGAATAGGCCTGCCGCACGGACTAACAGTCGAACAGCGCGGTTCAACGGGTTCACTACGTTCCACAAGCAGCTGTCGGGTGTGGCCACGGCGGCTGAGGCTGATTGGAGGGCTGTGAAGCCTGTGACTGCAGCTCACTAGACTCGTTTCGAGTCCGAGTCCCTCCTTGGGTTCTTCAATTCCAACTTGGCCTATGGCTTGACCCAGGGATCTCCTTTACCGTGTAACATTAGCATCACGCTCAACTCTCCACCTGCATTTTCAATCATTCCCCAATTCTCTTCGAGCAATACCAATTTCATGACCGCCACGTTTATAGTACAAAACACAAATACTTATCATGCGACGGATGCAATTGTAGAAACCAACAGATACCACATCACGAAACCAGCTTTGTTGCGGTAGCCTGTTATAATCAACCATCATTCAGGTGGTGATTACAACTGTTTATCGTGGAATGTCATAGTGACGTGGCTTCGCAATCTACGTCACTCCATCTAATCTTTTATCACCTCGTCTAAGTATGATAGATGTTGCAGAGTTTGTATATCACGCATTGATTCAAATACAATCTACATTATWCAGGAATGTAAATCTAGGATACCGAACTCTGGCCTTTCTACAATTGAAATATTTCGGCTTTCCTGTACATGAGAGTCCTCTGTAGAAACGAACGTCAGACTCGCGATCCCTGGTCCCGCATGAATTAGTTTGTGTGCGCACTAAATTCTGGTATACTCTCGAGACCCAGATCCGAGTAACAAGTGCTATGGACCCCTCTCCTTGCATCCTTGGAACCCGAGGGTAGTACAAGGAAGATGCAGTGGTCCCCGGCTGGGACCCTACAGTGGGCGTCTAATTTGACAGCTGCTGCAGATCGGGGCGGGCGAATCTCGCGAGGGCTGGTTTTCCACGAATTACTCGATTTGCCCTTTTTGACCCTCGAATCACGACGGCATTAATCTCACGTACCCTAAATGCACTACAGTCAGTACCAGTCCCTCGTCCCTCCCGCTAAAATTTGGGCTGATCATCATCGGTCTTAGGTTACTCGCCTCATCCCAACCCCCTTGCACCTCGTTCATTCGCCAATTTCCTACAGAACCTCCTGGACCTGGATGCAGTGCAACCCGGTGCGGCGTTTCATTTACGGACAGTGAGATTATGGGCTTAAGCATCCAGACCTTCCATAACTAGAATGTACAGACCGTACTCTATATCGGAAACAGAGGCCAACAGCAGTTTGACATGCTGTAATGGTTCAGATGGCTTGCCTCCGAGTCTCTTCCCCCATCATCCCTTCGTAGCAACTGCCTAGCACGTACTGACTCTCATATCCTTTCCCACTGGCAGCATCCTAGAGACGCACCTGAGGCTGGAAGTATCCAACTGCGCTCCTCCCATCAACTAGCATCGGTAAGTATCAGTATGGCTTGTGCTGTTCACAGTCATCTCTGTTGATCCCACTACATAGCTGACCGTCCCTCGTTTAGGTGCCAATGAACGTCTTAACAGGATCCCAAAATGCGCAAATAGGACATATGGCCAACTACCAAGTCGAGGGAGGCTTCCACCAGCACAATTCGCTCATTAGCGCTGAGCAGAGGAGTAAGTGGTGGATCTAGCGATATCCCCACCGATTGTCTGGAAAACGTTAATCATTTACCTTCAGGCTTATTCGACATTCTTCAGCCCATCACCGATGCATCCCATACTCGCAATCGAAAACAATCACCTCCCGACTCTGCTTGCTTTCCTGGAACGAGGTTACGGGTGGTCAGGAAGGTTAACGAATGGGCGAGGAGAGATTTCACGACTGGTTCGGAGCCCCATATTCGCTGGATGCATGGATACGTCGGGTCTGGAAAATCTTCCATATCTCAGGAGGTCTGTGAAACGTCCAAGCAGGAGGATAGGCCAGTCGTGAGCTTCTTTTTCTTCCGAAATGCGGGCGATAGGAGCAAGATTGGGAAGCTTCCGACGACTTTAGCAAGCCAGATGGCTGGGGTTATCCCCCAGACAGAACCCTTCATACGCGAAGCTGTACAACACAACCCGGCATTGCTGTCGCCACAGAAGGGAGGCGTTTCTCTACAAGACCGGATGCACTGCTTGCTCTATGAACCATTCAAAGCTGTTGTTCGGAGGAAGCAAAAGGTCAGGGCGTTGACGCAAGGCCCGTTCCTCGTGGTGCTGGATGGGTTGGACGAGTGTGATGACAAAGACGAAGTCCAGGAGCTCATCGACGGAATGCTGGCGTTCTTCAACAACAACCCCCTTATTCCCCTCCGCGTTTTTATCACGAGCCGGGTCGAAGAGTACATCCAGTCCCGTCTGAACGTTCCAGAGGTCAGGTTGGACAACCTTGTGGACCATTGCTCCGACGACGACATCGCCACCTTCCTGGACATCCTTTTCGAGGATGGATGTAGGCGGAACTCGGTTGTCCGAGCATACGTTCGGCAGCACGGAGAGTGGCCTACCCAGAGCCACCGACGCAAACTTGTCAAACATATCGGGGGATCCTTCATTTTCGCCTCGGCCGTGTTTAAATTCATTATGGCAATGACCACTGAAGCAAACGACCCACCAACGCCGATGGATCGCCTTCCCTTGGCCCTCGAGATGAATCCCGGCCTCGATGGGCTTTACGCACAAACATTGGCCCGCTCTCAGCACCTCCCCCGCTTCTCCGATATCATATCAACCATCGCACTGCTTTTAAAACCACTTTCAACATCGGCGATCGCAGAGCAACTCGGAGCCCATATTTATGAGGTTGTCAATGTCCTCGTGAACTTGCAGGCAATCATTCAGGTTCCAGGAACAGACGACATACCTGTCACACTCTGCCACACCTCCCTCCGCGACTTCCTGACTACCCAAAGTCGATCGGGCGATTTCTTTGCGCACCCGTCTCACCATGTCCGCCTCTACCTTCGTTCCCTTGAGTGTAAACTCAAGTATCTGCGACAGGACCCAGGGTTGTTTGTTCGCTCTGGCAAACAGATTCCTGCCGTTGCGGACTATTTTGATAGATATTCAAATGTTCATTTGAATGGCGGGCCGGGCTGCTTCAAGCCATCGGAGTACAGTTCCGCTGTCCACCTCTGTCGCCAGGCACTTGCGCTCCAACCTGGGATCCCTGAGCCGATTGTAGCCCTGGCCCATATATTTTGTGACCGTGCCGATCAGATCGGGTCTCTCACGGACTTGGACGAAGGCATTTCCCTGCATCGTGAAGCACTCGAACTTCGGCCATCGCCTCATCCGGACCGCYCAAATTCACTCGCCGGTCTCTGCAATGCACTCTTGGACCGCCATCGGCTCACAGGAACCATGGTTGACCTTGACGAGGCCGTTTCTGCSWATCGTGAAGYACTCGAACTTCAACCGTCGYCTCATCCGCGTCACYCRTATKCACTCAACACTCTTGGYCATAYACTCCTAAGTCGTCATARGCACACAGGATCCACGGGTGACCTTGAGGAGGCCATTTCCCTGCTTCGTGAATCACTCGGACATCGACCATCGCCTCATCCAAAACGCCAGTTTTCACTCAACGATCTTGGCGCTGCACTCACAGATTGCTACGAGCTCAAAGGAACCGTGGCAGACCTTGAGGAGGCCATTTCCTTGCTTCGTGAAGCAATCAAACTTCGACCATCCCCTAATCCGAATCGCTCATAGTCACTCAGCAATCTTGGCAWTGCACTCGTGAASCATCACGCATGCACAGGAAYTCTGGCCGAACTTGAAGAGGCCATTGCTCTGYATCGTGAAGCACTCGAACTTCGAGCATTGTCTCATCCATATTAYTCAGATTTACTCAACCAACTCGGCCTTGCGCTYCTCAATCGTTATTGGTGCGCAAGARTCATAGCTGATCTTGACGAGGCCATTTCCCTTTTCCGCARAGYGCTTGAACTTCGACCATCGTCTCATCCACGTCGCTCACATCCACTCAGCAACCTTGTCACATCTCTCCAAGCCATGTACAAAGAAACTCGCGCATTCTCCCACCTCCAAGAAGCCATAGCCCATTGTGAGGAACTCCTCGCGTTTCATTATCCTGTTGGGCACCGGAATCGACCCAAGTATCTCCACGATTTGTCTTCTCTCCTCCAACTGCGCTCTGATGCGACGGAACAAGATGATGCTGCGGGACAAGAGGAATCTTGCCAGGGCCGCGACATTGGAAGAAGAGGAAGAAGAAGAACGGTCGTCAACTTTGTTTCCAGAGTCCGCGATATATTTGTACCAACATGGGTTGRTCGCAGAGGGGACAGACTGTCGTGAGTTGCATGTATATTGTTTTGTTTCTTTGGTACAAGATTGGYTGGACACGAGCGATGTTCGTCTGTCTATCCTTTCATTCAGACGCGATGAACTTCCCGTTCTGTTCCGTTTACCRTTGTCTATCTTTTTTAGTTGCCTTTTGCATATCTTTGTAAATGTAGATGGATTCTTTATTGTAGCAGGACACTGRAAATCTCAACGGGTGATCTTCGATCAGTTCGCKRGTCTTTCGTCCAAATTGTTTCGATGAGCGTCGACTAACATACTGTGCATCCTCGGTCAACTTGTCAANTTCGATCCACTGTATGTATGTGTGAACATTGGCGGCGAGCCCTTCTCAATAATTTTGGCTAGGGACCTTCTTAAAATTGATGCTGTGTCACCGTTGCTGAATTCTTATAGGTCAAGCCTCCCAAAAAGCGCTTAACGTTCACCGTGTCATCGCAGAATGAGAACTACGTTGCCTCTTGCTCTGGTGACCGGGTGTCGTCATTGGCCGTCGAATCGGCCATTCACCCATATAAGCCTTAACGGGGATGTCTTATCTTCTTTGTTCTYTCACATCCAGTGCCCCACCATGGCGTCAGCAGCACCTCCGAGTCTGACCGACGATGAARTCCTGCAAATCATCGAGCGCTGGAGAACAGAGGGAATAACGGATGAAGAGGGATGCCTTCCTTGAAGCTGTCGTTGGAGCGACTAGTCGCACTGACCTGCAAGGCTTCCAGCAAATTATTAGTGACATCGCGGACTCAGCAAAGAAGATTGATGCTGCTTGAATTTGACGAAGTCGACAGCAGCTTCACCTGGATAGCGACTTTGTTGCTGATCGTGCAGTATCCAGAGGTTATCACAGCTATTATGCACAGTGGGGAGGCCATAAGGACGTGAGTATGGCAGATCAAGGCTTACCTTCCCCCGATTCTTGTTTATATGGTTAGAATTGGAGGTCTTGCTTGCGCAAATCGTTCGATGTCGCAGATGAAAGCATCGACATGCTTCAACGTAGGAGGTACTTGGTCTTGACTTGGACTACTGATAGTGAGATGTATTTCCAGCTTTCGATCGGGTTTACCGAGAATGTTAAGACCGAACAGGATCGTTTGAATGTAATAAGGCTTTGCAATAAAATTTATTTTAGTTCATGCTTCGTTTCTCCATCTCTTCTTCCCTTGATAACTACTAACTGTTTCCGATTCTAGGACGAAAGGCATGAACACTCTGACACAATGTCCAGATACCTCCTTGACCTCAAGCGCGACATACAGTACTTTGTCGAGAAGTTTGGTCAATGGGTCGCTGAAAAAGGGTTGATTGTGGATGCAATCACGGTCGTCCTCAAGTCTATGATAGACTCTATTCAAAAAGAAATTGAAGAGTGTGCATTCGAATTCGCAATAATAACAATGACCTCTCGTTCATTTGTTATTTGTCTCTTCAGATGCAACGAAAAGGTTCGTTCATTTCAAACTCTAAGGATAGGAAGAACTAAAACCTATTCGCGGGATTTGAAAACCTTACTCCAAGCCTTTCAGCAAACTTCAATCGCACAGCTCAAGACCAAACTCGACATTTGGAGGCCAGATATTTTACTCATGTACGATCTGCTCGTTCTATTTGCCGAGTTATGGTCAAACGTGCGTCGATTCAATCTTGAATCACTTTTAATCGCAGAGGTTGACAGCATGCAAACAATTGCAGATTCGAAGCCAAGCAGTCCAATTTCGTTA